>JAECUM010018806.1:0-57647 GCA_016617855.1 Megalonaias nervosa
TGTAAAAATGTGATATTTTGATGACTGGTCCAGCCACATGTTAAAATTTCACTTTTGAACTACAAAAAATATATTCAATTGTTACGCTGGAACGAAAACTGAAAAAGAAAAAACAAAGCAATTATTCCTTTTTTGCTTCTGAATTTAAGTTTTGAAGGCATATTCCAATCCCTTCATAGTTCACGACAACTTGAATCTTAAATAAGAGATTTATTGTAAAGATAGTGTTAGGAAAACAGTAAATATACCGGGCGGTATAAAGTATTTGTTGAATTGTTTTACTGACATATAACACAATATTTTACCGTATCACAACAAAAGAACAATTCGAGTGTAATAGACACCACGCCATAATAGTTTTAACATGATAGACGTGGCTACAACATACACGGCATTGTAGAGAAACAAAGAGTGTTGATCCAACTATATTTGGACAAGTTATTCAGTTTCCATTATTGTTCCAAGTCGAAAAAGTTTAGTTTTCTTGCTATCACTTTCGTGAATTCAATATATTCAATCTTGGCATGGCGCAATTGGAAACTATTCATTATAAGATGTCAAATTATAAAGGATATATTGTTAAGATGCTAACATAAATGGGAAAACAGAAAACATGTCACCAATAGTTTTTTGCATTTTCAATCTTTGGGATATTATTTGTTTTCAGCCAGAAAATACCGTCCTTTCCTGTCAAGTTACGTACCAGGTTGTAATGACTACATCAACGCTGTGTGCCTTCCGGTAATAATATATATTCATTATGGATTATATTTCGTACTTAGCATGCCTATGAGTCTCAACTTGAACCCTTCTTAACTCCGATGAACACAACCCTAATTACACTTCACATTACATTGTAATGTTTAAATTAAACGAGGGGCAAACGGTCCATCAAGCAAGCACCTTTACAACAAAAAAGGAGCAAATATCGAACTTTCTGCCAGTTCACCTAACCGCAGCAAGTCAATACGTGAATGGGTTAAGTGATTATATTTAAATGATATTACATCAAGTTGAGAAAATACCTTCAAGCATAATTACAAAAAAAGCCACTTACATGCTCTTGTCCTATGAATATTTGACGTTTTTCGAAGGTTTTCGAAAATTGTCGCTATTTCCTCTAGGCATGAAGACTGAATTATTGAAGTGCATATACTAACCTTCCGACTACAAGACAGGATCTATTTTCCTTTAATTTCAGACAAGAAAGAACAAAAGAGGCCTGCTATTAACTCAGATACCGCTGCCAGATACTGTTGTTGATTTCTGGAGACTTGTGTTTGAATACGATGTGCAGACATTGGTGATGCTAAATGAGGAGAATGAGTCAGGGGAAAAGGTCCTTTAGTATAATAGTGTCCCTAGCAATCTAATATTTTTTTTTCATTCAGATATGCAATGACATTTGCAATCAGACTGATTATTGGTCAATTTTGTAACTCGTAATTTTCATTACTTTGCAAAGCTTACAGTATCACATGGGATTCCTGTTCATAACAGAGGACACCATTAAACGACAAAAGTTTGTAGCCAAAGAAAAGATCCCTAACAAGGAAGCAAAACTCAGCCGTGAAAATTTCAGATATGTATGGATGTTAGGAAATATCCACTAGTGTAAACTATGTAATATTTGTTAGATAAGCTTTTGCCCCTGGGGAAAAGCGTCTTCCCGTTTTATACAAGGTAAGCTAAGAGAAAAGTCCTCTTTCAAATAAACATACAACTCTTTGTGAACAAACTTTTACTTTTCACTGTCAAAGAGCATTTGACTTATCCAGCTTTCTAATTACGTCGAATATATCTATCAAGATCAGGTAAAACGTGATTGAATGGACGTTTAAGCTAGGTACATAATTATTTTTGTTGCAGAAAATTCAGTGTTTCATCAAAAATAATCATGACGGATTTTGTAGCATACAAAGGCAATGACATTATTTTCGGGTTTTATCTAGATTGGAGTGTACTGGCCTGAAGGTGTCCAAGTCTGTCAGTTTGGGCCATTTACCGTGAAAGCAGTGTCAGAGACAAAGCAATCTACTCATACAGAGAGAATTCTTGACATTTGCAAAGTAGGGCAGGTAAGGGATTTATAAAATTTATTCGGCTATTCGCATTTAGTGAAGTTGTTTTCATGTTCTTTTGAATAATATATAATTTGTTCTACCTTTATATGTGATCATCGTGACACCTCTCGTATACTGTTGCGTTTCTCAAACTTCATCTGAAATTTATTTTTACAAAACGTTCCTTTACGTAATATCTCATTATTAAATCAACTACTAGCTATTACATGGACAGTCATATCAATTACTGTGACGAGATCTACACGTTCGATACACTGTCAATTATAAAAGCCGCGTTTAAATGCAGTGCAGCTGTAAATTATGCTAAAAAAGTTAGCAATATTAACATTTGCACACAAGAGACCCTTTTATGAATACAAACAATTAATAAGTCAATTCTATTTTCTAATGATGAGATAACCTGTTTGTCATTATTGTGATAACTGGGCTGACGACAAGTTAAAATCAGAGCCTTTACATTAATGTAGCAAAATGGAAGCTTTTCTTTTTTCCTTTTTTTCTGACCTCAGGAGGAATCAGTGAAAGTGACGCAATTTGTCTGTTCACTATGGACATCGGAAGGAGCAATTCCGAACGACTGCAGTAAATTCTTGAGTTTCTTGGAGATAATCGATAGTTGGCAACGACAAACAAACAATCGGCCGATAATACCTCATTGTCTGTAAGTAATTGCTGGGAATCGAGGATAGCACCGTCAGCATATTTTGTACAAATTTGTTTTATGCTTAATGAGGTTTCAAGTTAAGAAGACGTGATTGATATTTAACATGGTACAGGGAAGGATTTTTATTAGTTTCATTGACAAAAGTTGTACAGACGACTTTAGGGCATGTTATCTTCTGTGAGACATTTCAAGCTCACGCTTGTTCTTTTTCGTTTCTAATCTCTTTGTTTAAAAAGAAGTATATAAAAAGTACTGTAAATCGGATAAGGTTATGAAGCATTATCAGTCATTGTTATCATCATCATTATCATCATCATCATCGACATTAGTATTACTGTTTCTAAGTAAGAAATTCACGGTAACCCCTATCAGACTGAATCTTTGATACGACCAAGATATTGTTTTACAAGAGGACCGAAATATTGAACATTTTCACGATTTCTGTACCTGATTACATGAACGTAGAATAAAGAATGGCACTTATATAAAATATTTGATATATTACAGCTAATTCTTTATTGCACGACAAAGGTCTCTAAGATAATCTTTTGGTCCCCAGATTTATCATACAATTCCATGAGATCATCAACATTATTATTTATCGTGCAAGAAAAAAAGTTAGCATAGCGTTAAATGATATGTCTTTCTTTCAATCCATCCTTTCGTCTTCTCTTCTTCCTTCACTTTTCTGCTTTTGGTTTTATTTGCTTGTTTAAATTATTTTAAAATAAGTTTTGTATTAGACTTGTAAGATTTCCAGAACGTATTTGAAATTTGATTTGTCTTCTACATTTAATAGAAATGGTGCGGAACGCAGCGGCCTATTTTGTGTTATATGGTGTGTTCTTGAAAGGATCAAGGCGGACAGAGAGGTAGCCATCCAATCTGTTGTTAGACAGATGCGACTTCGGAGGCAACAGATTGTGCCAAACTTTGTAAGAATATTTCCTTTGAAAGGGACTTTTTTAACTGCTAAAGTAAACTTAAGACTTCTATAGAATGCACATTTAGTTTAGCTTTATTCCATCAATTCATACAGAATTTATCTTTTTGTTCGTAGGAAATTCAACTAATAGAAAAAAATGAGAGGACTGAGGTTAAAAATGGTTAAAACAGCCATGAAATTAAAATTTGATGCATACAATTCAGCTCAGTTAGTGTTCTAAAAACCCATAAATACTACGTCAACCAATTCTGCTCTAGCCCAAAACTTTGTCTTCATTTTCTTTATGAGTAGTTAATGCAGTCTTTTCGAAGTGCATGTCTTACATCAAGCAGTAAATTCTATAGCTTACCATTAATAACTATATATTACATAAAGCATTTTTAAGTTGTTCACAATGGATAACCTTTTCAGAATTTTACTATATTTCAGGAGCAGTACCAATTTTGTCATGACATCGTGCTGGAATACGTCGCAAATTTTGCCATATATAATAACCTTTGATATATAGGACATCTCAAATGTCATTGGCAAATATGATATACACATCTCAATTGAAGGTAGTAAATGAGAGATATGCAAAAACTGTTTCTTTGGTCCGAAAGATGAAACTAAAGACAATATGTTATTCCTAACGAACATAATATTATCTGTATGTAAAACTAATATATAAAACTAAAATACATTTAACTTAGTAGCAGTTAGTTCACTTCCTGCTATAAATATTTGAAATAAAAGTTACGTGTGGTCATACATTCTCCAAATGATAGCAACGGTATATTTGGGAATGAAATTAATGATATCCTTCATTATTACCATTGTAGCTCGGAACTTATATCTCGTTTCATATGTTATTATTTTATTTCAATGCATTTCCCTTTTCTAAGAAATTCATATTTTTTTGTTATTATTGTTATACCAAAATCTGTAGAAGTTTGAATGTCAATGTGTAAATGCTAGAATTGTTATGTTGCGTTGTTATACCGAATTCATTATCATACATGTATGTAATCTGGTATGGTGGTCTATATCACAAGAAAGAATAAAGATTAGTATTATCATAATTATCTTTGTAACTCAAAACATTTACTTTTGTATTAATGCATTTTTACATTTCATAAGAATTTGTTTGGTTCATTTATCATCTTTCTAGCCCGGAAGTTCATGCTTTGTATCAAATCAAATTAAAATAGTGCTCAAAAGGAAGAAAAATCAAACTAGTATACCCGGCACACATTGACATGTGTGTTTTAATGAGACCCTAAGTCAATATGTGTATTTCAGATATCGTTACCTCTTCATCGATATGTTGTTTACATTATCCATATAGAAGCAAAATGCCATTTTTATTTTATCTAAGTAACCTAATTAAATTTTTCCAATTCTTTCGTTAATATTCAATGTTTATGAATTTTTTATATTGCCAACTTTTGTGTTGCTTGCTTTTGTTTAGGACTATTATCTTGCGCTTTCCAACATCTAACATTTATTTTTATATATGGATGAGTAACTCCCATTGTTTTTAATAAAGGTTCGTGTTCAATATCGAATTTAAACAACGGTTTTTAAGACCTATCAATCACTTTTAAGCTTTTCTAAAAATCTTAAGTGGCCCCGTGAGCCCAAAATGTTTAGAATCGACTCTAGTTTGGACATCCTAGCAGCTTAAATCAAGCAAGAACCATTTCAAAGAAGCTTATAATTTACCTAAATTACAATATGAAAATTAAGTGAGAATATTGTCCACAAATAAGGGGCCGAAAGTGATACCTGCAAATAAATCGATCGTTTGATGAGCTATAAGTATGACCGGATGAAGGATTTGATTAACTTGACAGGTAATTTAACAAAGTATAACGCACAGTAAAAATGCTATAGAATAGAAGAAAAGTACAGCTGAAAACGAACGAACAAATGTACGACTGTAGACGAAGAAAACACAAATAAAAAGTCTGTACAACAATTATATTACAACATAAAGCAGAAATACAATCATAATCTGTTATAAACTTCTGTTTATAAGTCATCCAGTCTGGTGACGAAATTTAGATTTTTTTTAACTTAGATATTACATTACAGTATCCTTCTCTTGAAAGGTATTTTAACACAACAGTTAGGTAAACAGAAGTTAAAAAAATATTTAAAATAGATAAAAAGTTTCAACACTGAAAAAGAATATTTCTTGTACAAATTACTAAATACTGTTGATAACGTAGATTTAACTGACAAGCTCATTTATAGCGGGTAGTAGTAATGGCAACAACTTGATGTGGAATATCGTTTGGGCATAAAACAAATATAGGTGAACCACAATGGTGAAGCCTGTATACAAAATTTTATGTTTATTTCCAGATTGGAAACCTTTCGTCTGAATATAAATAACCTTTACCCAACTACAAAGTGCAATAAATGACATGAGTATGAAATAATATCAAGACGTTTTCAAGGATTTTAACATTTTTCCTCGTCATGATGGAGATACCACAAGGAAAAATAAACTGGCTACTAATAAGGCATGATGACAACCATTTGGAAATAACTGTCTATGAATGGCAACAGGTCAACCATTAAAATCATTTCGGGACGCAATGACGGAACAGCAATACGCGTTCGAAACTGACCTTGTCCACTATCACGAACAGGGTCGACTCCAATTTGTTTTCGTAAATTCCGATAGGTTGGCAAAAATAGGGACTTGTTACTGAGCTTGAAGAAATATGTTTCGGACTAATTTGTGTCCGCTCTGCGCAAATCTGTATTCATTTGTATATACGGCACTATCTAATCGCTTTGACGATATCTAAGGACTCGAGGGACTTACTTACACACATTCCCAAATTCAAAAGCAACGGCAGATTTAATACGTGCACTACGTAGTTGCTTTTGGTCGTGAGATTTGGAGCCGGCTTGGTGCATTCAGTTAATTTACATCCACTCTTAAAGCACTAACGACGCTTCTTATGCTATTAAATAATCATTATGACTGCAGTGAAGTTGTTCATCGTATCCTAAGAATTATCCGTGATCGCTATTGCTGTTGTACGCGTTGATGTGTTCTCGTTTTTCAGAGTGTGTGGGTTCAGTACACAGAAAACATCAATGTACACTCCTATAGATTATTTTTATAAAGTTACATGATGCTTTGTTTTAGAATAGCGGGATTATACTAAGTCTGAGTTATCTGCGTGCACATATTGATGAATTGCCATTGATATTCCGCAAAGAAGCCAGCACTCCATAAAGAGATGCATTTCTATATACGACAGCAATTCCAACTCGACTAAAATGCTTTATAACTGCAGTCCATCCAAAAGCATTCCGGGCAACGTAAAATAGTGCGCATGATCAAGCTTATAGTGTTAGGAAATGCCTCAAACACACCAGTGCTGAAAATACAGATCGTGATAGTCACGCATGGTTTTGCAAACTTTAGCGTGCTCGTAGTCATTGGCGGAAATACCTTTACGCTACAGCGATGAATACAATGCGTGGCAACTGAGTTTCGGCAAACTTGTCCCAATCACTCAAGTCTGTGTTAGTGGTACAATGCCTATTAGTAATTGTCTGCCGCTGGATTGCTCACTAACTAGTCCAATCAAAATTAGAACACTAATTCATGAACTGTAATAGTCCAAGTCAAACCGTTATGTATTTCCATGTTGTTTGAGATAAACCTATCGGCGCCTTTAACGCCTATGCGACTGCTTGCAATATTAAATGGCCATCACACCCACAGAGATTAGGAAGCACTACAAGATTTTTGGTTTGACTTGGTTTAACTTGTAACTGTAAATTGCATGCGCTGTGTGCAGCTCTTCTAAACACAGTAGTGATGTGACAGTGGTCACGAACTTTAGAAGCTTTACTTCCATCGAAGTGACTGTTATGTATATTTAATTAATAGTTTGTCTGTTAGTTTCACATTTTTTTATTTCATTACATGTCATTGTAATGTAACGTTGTTTGCTGGTCTTGACCTTGGCCAAAACTGAGTTCATTTCTGCTTGACCTAATTGACATTTTTATTTATTTTATTTCATTTATGTAAACAACTAATAATAGCTACATAATGTATGAGTTTATCATCAGGATTATTATTTAGGTCAAAAAGAAAGAGTAAATATGTTGATCAGTCAGGGTTTTGGAGATTCCTAAGTGAATTTTATAGGCTATTGTGTTGTAAATAACAATGCTCATTAGATCATTCTAGAAGATTATTTTCCATAAGGTAATGGTTGTTTTTAGAAAATATTAAGTGTAACATTTGGTGAAACAGAGAACTGTATTATCTTGTGACTCAGGATTTTACCAGTTGTGCTTTAACATCTAGTTCTTTAAGTTGTATTATGTTGTGACCAGTTTGGGCTGAGTTTTATTTTCTTCAAATTACTGAATTCAAGTGATTATTTTTTCTGGAAACACAAAAGTGCTCTAATAAAATTCTTGGATAGAGACATTCATTGGAATTTATACTGAATTCAAACCTCGAAAAATATTACTGAGATTCAACAAGAGACTGTTGACACATCAGCACTTCGTCGGCCTTACCAGACACGTCATCGTCTTCAATTTTTGATCCCTTTGGGACTTGAACTGAGGTTTATTCAGGACTTTTTATTACTAGGACCTGTATCTTTCATTCTTGGATTATTTTTTATTTATTTCGCAATACCGTAAGTTCTTTTTCCTAATTTTTCACTTTGTATTCTAGCAAGGAGTGACCTCAGAAAACCCATAAATATCGCCACCGGTCATAATCATGTCGACGGTGGAATACAAATGCGTTGTTGTCGAGTCTATTTTACTGTAAGCTCGAGCGATTTAAGAAACCCCATATTGTAATACTTACCGTGATATAACATTGGTGGATCAGTTTGCCTTTCACATCTGACAACACTGTAACAAATCCAGCATTGAACTTGTTCAGCAGCTTGCGTTATATTTGTTGTATGGTCGTTTGAACCATCGGCTAGGGAAGCAGGAACATTAAGACATTCAAAGTCCGCAAATGTCATACAGGGTACTTTCATTTTTTGTTGCACCGCTGTAGACTAAAAAGGGTTTTACTAGATTCTGGCAAAATCATACGCCGTGGGTTTTGGCTGATTTCACCAGAAAGAAAGACATGGTCGTCGAGCAGTTTTTCTGTGCTAAATAGGTGCACGCAATGTCTGCAACGAAATTTCTCACTCCTGTAATTGCTGTTTTAGTATACCATTCGTGAGAAATATTTGGTCTTCACATAATGTTACCTGCACTCAGAATCGTGCATACTAGCAGTTCAATATTAGATCGCCTGCGCGCATGTGTGGTCAATCGAATCGGTTGCAGGCTTTTATTCAAAATAAATATTTGGACAGCGAGATCAGGATTGAATCGTTCAAATGTGCCAATGTCTCTAATTTGTACAGGAAACTCAGTGTTGTTGGTATTTTCGAGACTGATCTATATGATCACTCACTGGATGTGACGCCGACAAATTGTTCATGCAAAACATAGTTTTTCAGAATATTTTACATTTCCACTATGTAGTACAATTTTTGTTCCTGGGTAGTAAGTGTTATTTCGTAATTGCTTATGCCTCAAAAGTATAGAAAATGGCTATTAGTCCCCACAGACTTTGCTTTTGTGACCAGGACAGTGATATTTTGAAATTTACCTATTTGTGTCTTTTCGTTCATATAAAGTCAGAAAAAAAGCAACATATAAATCAAAATTAACATGTATTTACACTACAGTAATACAACAAATGACCAAAAAAGATTTAGAAGCGAGTAGTTTTCCGAGATTTGCAATTATGCTGTAAATCACTTTCAGAATCAGCCCCCAGATGTAATCTCCCATCATATTCTCATTATACTGTCCTTGGTAGCGGCGTTCTAAGTCCAGTATATCCTAGTGGAAGCGCTCTCCTTGCTCCTCCGAGTAAGCTTCCATGTTCTTCTTAAATTAATCAAGATCATCATCAAGGATATGGACTTTGAGGGACATCCTGCAGTCCATTGTGCCGTACCTCTTCACCAGGGTCTCAACCGGCTCCACATAGTTTTCGGCCTTGTGATTGCCCAGGAAACCCCGAACCACTGCGACAAAGCTGTTCCAAGCCGCTTTTTCCTTGCTAGCGAGCTTCTTAGTGAATTCATTGCACTCCAGGATCTTCTTTATCTGTGGTCCGATAAAGACACCGGCTTTGACCTTTGCCTCAGACAGCTTAAGGAAGAAGTCTTGAAGGTATTTGAAGTCTGCTGATTCCTTATCTAGAGCTCTGACAAATTGTTTCATAAGGCCCAATTTGATGTGCAGTAGTGGCTTCAGCACCTTCTGGAGGTCCACCAGTGGCTCCCACTTAACGTTGTTTCTCCACACAAAGAGAACTCGGTCCGCTGTGGCCAGTCCCGACTGTGGTAGTGCGCCTTGGTGTCCTTGCTGCCCAAAAGGCAAAGATAGCAGGGAAACATGGTAAAACTGCCTTGAAGACCCATCAGGAATGCCACCATTTTCAAGTCTCCGATGACTTCCAGCCGTGCTCATCATACTGCAAGGCATCCAGCAAGGTCTTGATGCTGTTGTAATCCTATTTGAGGTGCACCGATTGAGCCAGGGGAAGAGACGGGTACTTGTTCCGATTATGAAGCAGCACGGCTTTGAAGCTCCTGGATGAGCTGTCAATGAAGAGGCGCCACTCCTTCTGGTTAGAGGCGATTCCGACCGCCTCGAAACAAACTGGTCACATTGTGGCAGAAGTAGAGCAAATCGTGATGGATGACTAAAGCTGGAAAAAACTTGGTGACGCTTCATCTGCACACTTTCATCAAACAAGTTTCTCTGCTTGAGCCTAGACGTCAATAGCTCGGCATTGGACTTGGTGAGTCCAGGATCTATAATCAAGTCGTTGAGCTCTTTTTGGTTTGGGCAGTGTGGGTTTCTCTCCTCAGCTCCACCTCTGAAATTGTCATCTGGATCTACAACGTGTTCCTCGTTCTCTGACTTGCTGCTCTCTTCTAAAGACGGCTGCTCTCTCCGAAGGAGTGGGTACGGGGAGTACATGACAGTGTGGCACTGGGGCGATGAATGAAAGAATGTCCGGATACATGATAGCAGGTGCCTTCTTGCCAGGCTGACATTTGGAAGGGTCCACATGCAGAAGTAGCAGTTGCTTGAGTGGTCAGTGAGTTCCCGCCAAATTCTTGGGATAGCGAACTCCACGGCTCTCTTTTCCCCTCTGTACCATCCTACAAAAATACATGTATTTCACCCATGACTAATGTGTCAGAGATTCTCGCAACATTTTTCATATATGATATATTTTCTCAATAACATTAAAAATTGTAAAACAATTTAAAATTAAAACATTTTTCAATTTTAAAACTTTTTAACAAATTTTATAACATAACATTCCGAGCAACAATTGTTCATCTTACCCTCCAGATTTTTTTCGCAGTGCTCGCAGGTGAAATGAGGTGCCCAGGGTTTATCTTGATCAAAGACAGGCATGCCGAAATATGCCTTGTTGGCCTCACACATCATTGTAAAGGGGCGTGCTTTGGAAAATATGAGCTATGCGGCAGAACAAGTGATTATAATTACTGCAAATCTTATTTGCTCGTTTATCAAGTCCTTACTGGCTCTGGACCATGTCTTAAATGTGTAATGGGAGTCAAATCATATTATCAGCTTTGCCGGCCAGACAGTGGTAACACCGTGTAACAAATTTTTGTTTGTTTGTTAATCTGGAAGAATAATACCGCTACTAGAGCATCTCTATAAATTCTTTCAAAACACTATGCGCATCAGATTTGTGAATTTGTCGCCATTATATATCGCGGTAATTACGCAATACAAACATATTGTCTGAAAGTATAAAGTATTCCATGCCAATAAAATATTCCTTGCTGCAGAAACGTATTCTCTGCAGCAGAATATTTCTACACTGTTGTGGCGATCAATACTTGTATTTCGGTCTCGGTACAGCAATTTTCTAGTATCTTTGCGATCAATAATATAGGCCAGAGTGACAACTTCACGATGCATACGTTTATCATAGTAGTATTATAATGAGATTTTGTCAGTTAATAATATAGTTCTCCACCTTTAATACCGGTAACTGTCTTCTTCTATAGTCCCATATTGTGTGACCTACGCTGATTATAATCCGTTTTGTTGCACACATACATGTGGCATTTTACCTTTTTTTTTAAAACAAAAGGGGTGAGGGATAAAAGACTGTGACCTATAAAATATAATTAAAACCGATTTGAGCCGAATGGTCCAAATCTATAGTATGACAGTACTGGTTTACAATTATCGCTGTACAATCTATTGAATGTTTATAAAAACACGCTACTCGGTATAATTCCTGATTATTCGTTGAGTTGTCGAACGCAATCTTTTCAGGCTTTCCAATACTAGGCAGAGACCTTGTACACTTTGTTATCAGCAGCAGTGAGGTCATTGGTTGCGGGGTAATAAACCAGGCTAATTGTACCAACACTGTAAACTGTAGATGGTGCACTATGAGGATTGCTGTCCTCGCAATGCCTTAGGTAAGTAAATTGGGCCAATAATTATAACGCAATAGTGCTGCTGTCTTGAATCCAAACAATAACCATACTGATTTAGTTCATGAGTGGATGAGTAGTTTAAAACCCAATAATATCGCAGCGAGAATATATTGTATCCTGTCAATCGCAGAATGTTGGTGGCTACTCAATAAACGCAATAAGAATATCAATTAACCATTAAAAGGAAAACCGACTCATGAACACGTATTTAGTCCTTAACTGTTAGAATGACCGGGGTTAATTTTATTGTTTCAACAGATTAGTGACTGCTGGATTTTACTGATCCGCCGGCAAAATCGCTAATAGCGGGATAGTTGCAAGCCATTCAGCTCTAACCATGGGCTTAGACCTTAGCTTCTCGCCATATTTTAATGTAGTAGTAAGGAGACGTTTCTTGTTATGAATTTCCCAATACATGCAAACAGCGAAGAATCCGCCTTTGATACAAAATCCCTATGCCCCATGACAGCAACATCCATGCCGTGCAGAACTCGTGCTAAGCCCACGATTGCAATCCAAATGCTCACGTAGAACTGCAGCTGCAGGACTCCTCGCGCTACGTTTTACCCGCAGAAGCCTCAGTCGAAGTTGTTAGCAAAACCCAGAAAGGCAGACGGACAAGGTGTCATTCATCAACAGCTGTGTCATTGTGGATGTGATTAGTGCCCTCTATCTCATCGATAACAAATAAGTCGAGTCCTGCCTGGATAACGTCTATTAAATCTGCACAATATGAAGTTCGCATTGAAACCTTAACGCTAAGAACAATTCGTGGCTGGCCTTTATATATTAATAAGATTTTTGTTGACATTACCTCAACGATTTAGATCAATTTGGCTTGAGACCCTATCAATGACAGTAACGAAAGTGGAGTGTCTCAGGGTTACATATTGTATGTCTTTTCGCCAAATGTGGAATTTGTTGTCAATTACTCCAGCGGCGACTTTGTATCTTCGATGCCTCAATCCAAGGTTGACATATGTTAGATCCCATAGACAATCCAACTTAACATTAGAGATCGACCTTATATTTAATATAATGAAAAGTGTACTCGGACGTGTAATACCAGTGTGTGTTTGAACCGCTCACATCTCATAGGAGGAAAATATGTATAGTGATGTTGTCCAGGGAGTGTTTACAGAAACGCCAAAAGTGTTCTCTGTTTGTCTTATGCTTTCTGGAAAGATTTCTAAACAAAATGATTCGCTAGTCGTTGACAGCATCAAAAACTTTGTTGAAGATCTGTTGAAAAATCTGGGACTGAGATACGATATCAATAACGAATGAGTGTTTACTCGGAACTGAAAAGATGTTCTTTGTCAGTTGTTTGTTAAAACATAGACGACCGCCTTTTTCCATTCCCTTAACTTTAGGATCATACGTAAGTGAATGTAAAACATACTATCAAATGAAATATCGAAAATTCAACATTATTCTACGCCACACATGAATTTGGTCATTCGTATATCCTGACTCTCCCTCCTCCTGACTCTCACGAAGCTGATGAGACGCCAGTGCTTAGATCGTTGTTGCATCCTTGATGTCCTGTTAAGGGTAGGGAGCCAGACAACAGTGATAGTGATAAGCAGTTCAAGCTCTGTGCAAGTCTGAAGCAATACAAGACCATTGCAGTTGCACTGGCCGACGCAACACTTTCCAATGACCTATTCCCAGAAGATGTTATTAGAGCCTACTCTTGCATTTAGGTCTCCAAGGATGATGAGCTTGTCAGATTTAGGAACGGAGGTTATGATAGTGTGTAATTCTTTATAGAATTTGTCTTCTACTTCTTTTTGGGTTGGCCATAGTTGGAGATCAGTCACTGATTATCGTAACACGCTTTATTCCATTCGACAGGGGAGTTTCAAGGATATAAGCCTATCATTGACATCCTTTGGAAGTCCAGTTGGCTTACTAACAACCATTGACTTCACTGCAAAGCCGACGCCGGCCTCACTAGCTCCTCATTTCCTCTTCCGCTTCAAAGGAAGGTCTACATAGGATGAATGGCTTAAATATTCACGCACTCACACACGCACGCCATTCAATCATGGTGCGAGAAGGGATGTTGGATAGTATGCATGGGTTATTGGATAGTGTGGGTGGTGTGTTGCATAGCACGTTTGTACTATTTCATCGCTTCCATTAACACCCAACCATTTTTGTTTGATAGTTAGTGTGAGGTTTTAGACACTACACACGACGTTTGGGATAGTTTGCATGGAATGTTGGATGGTAAATGGCTATTCCAATGTAAATGTTGGAGTATACCCCTATAAGTGTTTGGATAGTAATCAAACAGCGAATGCTGGATTGCATATGTGGTGTGTTTCGACTGTAATCAAAAGCGACTCCTGGATATTACTCAAAAAACTTGAGTTGGATAGTGTCTAAATATGTTAACATTACATTTTACGTACGTCCCCATAAATATTCAACATGGACATCTTCTATAACAATTACAATACTAAGTCACCCCACTTAGGTCAGCAATTGTAACAATGTTACCGTTTGTTTCTATAAAACCATTTGTCCTTGTAAGCCCTTTCCCTTATTAAACCTTTGGGTTCATTTAGCATAGGATTTCTCTAATGTCCCTGGTCGCAACACCAATATAAGTAATTCCTGTTCGTCGCCCAATACTATCACCAAACTATTGTCTACTTATTTTGCTTCTGAAGATGACATATTTGTGGTTACGTTGATATATTTGTACCACTACGACGGTTCATTTAAGTGGATAAGTGGCAGAAATGTGCAACCACAGATGGCATAAGTGGGCATTAATAAGGCTATTGGTCAAATTAACTGTTATTCAAAATATATCTGTCGACTTATGGTTTACAAAGGCTGACATGTTTAGTCTTACGACGACCTATTTATAAGGATGTCAGCATATTTGAAAGAATGCGTCCATTATTTAATTGGATAAGTGGTAAGTGGTTGGCAGATATCTGTCATCATAGCAAGGACATTGAGGATATTGGGTTTAATATTTAAATTAACAAAAGGAACACGTTTATGTGTCCTGAACTTTTTTTTATAGTACTTAAATTGTAATCTAGTGGAATCTCTCTCTCTCTCTCTCTCTCTCTCTCTCTCTCTCTCTCTCTCTCTGTATATCTGCATGTCTGTCAAGGATTATACAACTCTTGATCCTTATTTATTACCCTCTCAATACCTGACTCAAGTAAATTGTCATACTATTAACATTATAGAAAGGTTGGAAATCGTTCTTCTCCATCATGAAGTCAATTGAAAGGTAAATACCTAGTGAATGAAATGAAATTTAATACTAGACAGTACCTACAAGAAAGTCTCTAGTTAACTGTTATTCACCGCAATGGATATGATAGGGACATATTAGGTTTCTCTTTTCAAACCAATAAGATAAAACTCCGTCTGGATCTTTGTGGACATATGTCAGTTTTCAGGTACTGTTCTTAGGTGTTTGTGTTCCATGGAAACATTTGTTCTCTTTAAAGATAATCGGATTTGATAAAGGCAGTCTTACTCTGGTACAATGAAACTCGCAATATAATTTTCCTGCGCACTTGCTTACGGCATTTTAAAAAGTTTGTTTCACTCTCTGAATGATTGTGTTTATTTGAAATTACTTCACTTTTTCATGTGTATGTCGGCTCTGCTTGGGCCGCAGGCATATGTCTAGCACATAACTACAATTATTGACGTTAGGATTGCACTGTGGGTGCATCCTGATATGTACTTCAGTAACACATCAGAAGCTTGAGGTACTGGGTTCAAACCCCGGCCGAGTCATGCCAACGACTTATAAAAATGGTACTAACAGCTACCTTATTCCGTATTAAGAAGTTAGTATTAGCACTGATTGGCCATGTGTAAGGATACCGTTGACTGGGTGGGACATCACACTATATGTCTGCGGCATGATGCCCCAGCGCTAGACATTACTCTAAACTGCCACGCTGCAGACATCGTAGCGATATGACTGACAAAATTGTTAAAGCTACGTTAAACGTCTAAATGACACAAACACACTGACGCAGTAACTCCGGAAGGTAACAAATCATAATTTTTGAAAATAATGTCATCTTAGAGGACGGTCATAATTGTCCATCATGTTCCCACAACTCTCTCTCTCTCTCTCTCTCTCTCTCTCTCTCTCTCTCTCTCTCTCTCTCTCTCTCTCTTATTAATTTATATCATATTTACCTGCATGAAAAGAACTGAAATTTGAATACTCGCAAAAGTAAAATGTGTAATAGTTCTACTACATTATGTGCATGCAAGATGAACGCAAACTTGCAAGAACATTGAGAAATATAAGACAAAAAAGTTATATGATACGGAACATACATGTTGTAATATATAAACATGAGGTATGTGCCTATCAATGTACAAAAAGAGCATTATTTTATATCATAGTGGATGTAACCTAGGTATCGAAAGTACTAGTAATCGAACACCAGCCAGGTCATTTCGTGACCTTGACTGGTATTGAAACTGCACTGGCATATTTCGCAGCCTTGACTTTACGTGGTCATGCAATGGCCCAGACTGTTCTGTAACCAAGCAGTTTTCTTCTTATTCAACCCAGTACTGCTCTAAAAGAACAGCGTTCTGTTTAGCTAACTATTACATTATCCTGCAACAGTACTGGGTCGTTTTTTAATCGACTAATTTAAATCTTACTTTACTTTGTTTATGAATATCTACCCTTAAGCTCCCAAAGCTACGTACTCGCATCCCCAAAGGAAATGCAACCTACACAAAAAAAAAAAAAAAATGGGTTTGTATCTCAACTGCCGTAGTTTTGGTTGTTTTCATGATTACAAGTTCATCAAGTAAAAAGTCCTGACCACTTTCAGATTAGAAAGAATTTATTATGTTCAACTTCCTTCAGTGTTTAATTTGAAAAAGAAAAGAAATTATAGTTTCTTTAAGACTGTTAACCAAAAATATACCGTGAACAATAATCGCAGCACTGGAAACTTGCAGACGACTTAGATGTCGTCTCCGAAATTAGTTGGACGATATCATATATGTCGTCTTCGCAGCCATCATTTTGGTGACTGATACACCTTAAATCTCTCATCACCGTAGATCAATCTCATCTGAGCGTTTTACGATGCACTTCCGCCACAAAACGTTACAATGTCGAACTTTCTGCGGCGAACATGCTCCGGAAAATACTCCAGAATGTTACCAATATGGATATATGCAAATAATGGCCAAATACTTCATGAAACACAACTGCATACCTTTATGATATTAAAATCGACATTTTATTGTTGATGTTTTATATACTCCAGCGATACGGAGCAAATTATGAATCACCTTTTACTTTCAAGTGTACCGTACCATCTTCATCGAATAATCGTATCATCACTTTAGTAACATTACATAATCACCATCGTAACAGCATAACATCGCGCACTACGACTCGTTGATACGACTGGCATAAACCAGATTTCATCCCTCCGACATCACTGGGCCTATTGTAATTAAACTTTTTGAAAGTCACAACAACTACCTTAAGATGCACGCTTTCTAGTGAATTTGGATGGCTGCTTTAGATTGGATTTTTATAATATTGAACACAGTAATACCTGTCCGTTCAACAACTACAGATCCTATTTACTCAAATGATATTGTAACAGATTGGGGGGGGGGATAATGGGCTAACGTATATAAATGTAATAATAAATTTAAAGAAACGCTCAAAGTCAGGATCTTTTTGTTTTTGACTATGAAAATTGTGGATAGATGCTAAGTGAAAGAAATATGACTAAAGCATGAATGCATGTGTTTGGTTACGTGTAACATATGCGATACACAAATGCTATAATATGCTGGCCTTCATAATCTTAACGTAATTATTCAGCAAGAAATGGACGAGCCACGGATTAAGTATTTTGAAAGTTAGCGTTAAATTCTTAGTATGGCGGGAGATAACTGCTTATTTATGTGGCACAATATTCCTTTTATATTAAAGTTGAATCAATAGCAGTGAATTGAATTTGTTTGAACTGAATTGATTCATAGTGTTGTACTATATCTATGTAATTCCAGTCTATTTTTGAGTATAAAGAAATTAAAATTTGTAGACTTGTCTTATTTTTATAAATATCTATGAGCTTTTCAATGTCATTCAATAAAGTTGTAATTATAACTACCTCAGTGCAGTGTTCTGTTATTTGGTGGAGATATGTTGATCGAGGCACTAATGTTGACAGCTTTCTGCCGAATTTCGAACTGCGCTCTTCGGAAAATAGTCATGTGACTTAATTTTAACCAATCATTGCTTGTCCGGGACGCCGAACAGGTCTGATGGTGACGAACAGATACTCTACAACCAGCGACACAAACTGAGGGTTAATATACGATTTAACTAATGTTACGTGTAAGCTCGTACAAAGGTAACAAAAGAAAAGAGTGAAGTCAACAAGATTTTAACAAAAATTTTAACAAACAAATTTATTTCCCTAGAAAACAAGGTAAAAATATGAAATAGGACTTACGGTTTGTGAATATAAAACTTAATCCTAGAATTGAAAAATATAAGTCCTACCATTAAACAGTTCTAATTGAATCCAGGTTCGAATCTCTATGAAGTTCCAATATGGAAGGCGATGACATCAGATTAGGTCGTATAGTTTTCTAGAGAATATAAATTATTTAATTCCAAAAATAGATGAACTTTAGAACAAACTGGCAGCAACATCAAAAACCTCTTGAGCTCTCAAGGTTTAAAATACGACTTAATTAATTTACTAGAAAATGGCTGTTTTAACCCACGATTTTAGATCACATGTTGGCTCCCGTGACGGGACTACGTGATCACTAATTTGAGCAGCGCAGTAAAAAAAAAAATGCTATTTTGCACGTACGCTAGAATAGCCCTGTCTAAGAATCAGGTTCCCACACTGGAAATAAATTTTTTTAAAAAGGCTGTTTACAACTCAGCTAACACGTGGGCCGAACATGACCTTGGTAATAGCCAATCGTTTTCATTCAATGTTTACAAACGTCTCAACCAAGGTGAACTAAAAATAGTGATAACGCAACCGTTACGTTCTAATCAGGTCAAGTGAATTTTCCGAAAAGAGATTCAAATCCAATGAAAATTATCATTACAATAAAATGTAATGAAACAAAAATAAAATAAAAAAGAGTTTAAAACTAACACACAAGTAATTAAATTACATATACGTAACACTATCATCAATTGTCCGTTTACACTCTGTTATTAGCAAATATATAAACATTACGTATTATGCGGTGTCCGTCAAACGCCAACGTACTTTAAGTCGTAACCAAGACTGTTAAGCTTGGGTGAAGAGTACACAACTACCAATAAATGCTGATAAGATTGAAAATATATTGACCAGAATAATAATGAAGAATACGCTATTAAATATTCAAAACATACTTATACTTGTATAAAAGAAGGCCAACATTTACAATCAACAAGTGAAATTCAATCAAACATGTGAACTTGACAAATTTACTGTGTGGAACCGGTCATGTGATCTAACGTCGGTCATCTTGCCTGCAGACGTATTTTCGTGATGTCAGCTGTTGGAGTCATCTAGTTTAGTGCTATTCAAATGATGATTTGGATGGGAATTTAAGTGTGATAAACATATTTCTGGGTGTGAGAAATTCATATAAAATAAGATTCCAGAAGATTTTGTGAGTATTTAACGATGTACGAGGTTGAACTCTATGATATTTCTTACCACATGACCGGCGATTACATTTGGCACACAGCATGAACAATTTAATACAGATATCATGGTAAGTCGCGACCTACACATTTATATTGCATACAGTGTTCAAATTCATTCTTTCAGCAGTTTGTATACATTAATTGACATGAACAACATGTTTAAATTATAACATAAAGAAACCATCCTCCCGTTCCATCATATTAAAGCTTTAGAGCCCTCAGGTCTATTACAATATCGCCGTGACTTCATAGGGCATTATCACGTGGGGGAGCGGGGTTCCTAGTCTGGCTGGCAGAAAGACCATAGGCTTACTCGATATTTGATTGAATACGCTTGTATATATTAGAAAACACTGTTTAACAGTGAAATTTATTGCAGTAGTCATTGATCACGAATAGGTCTTTATACAAAGCCATGCAATTAAAGCACTATAAAACCAATACACCCACCCACATTTAAAAACAAATAAGTTTTCATGATGGAACCACGACAAGTTACGTTTGGTCGTTGATAATGAGTAAAATAACATTAAACAATTCTGTCTCAAGATGTTAATGTATAGTCTTTTATAAACAAAGGAAATGTAAAGTTCAATGATAAAACATGGCAACAACTTGTATCACCTTCTCCTTATTCTGCATTATCATTTTATGTTTCATGATGATGATGACGATGACGACGAGAAATGGATAACTGTCCATAGCTAAAACATGCTATCTTTCAGATAAAACTTTCATGGCAGTCAAATTTGTTTTATGAAAATTAACGTGTATCAAATAGTTATCTCTTTCTCTCTCTCCATATATATATATATATATATATATATATATATATATATATATATATATATATATATATATATATATATATAATATGTATGCAGTATCTGTGATATACTGAGCTTTATAAATGTTTCATCAAAGGAAACGAGGTTTTGCCGAGTTTTCTTTTGATGAAAATTTATGTGAGTGGCATATCATTGATAGAGCATACATACTATACATATATTTTATTTATATCACATGCTAATGTACATATTTGCCCTTTGAACGGAAAGCAGAAAGGATTGCGGTGAAATTGTATATCATGTTAAATTCATTTAGAAAATGGGATAATTTATAAATTTTATCATTCTTTTCATACTCTCTAATGATTAATGAGTGGAAATGCATCATTAATCTATAGACCTAGTATTAATAGCATGCAGTTCTAATGTTTATAAATGTGTATTATTGCACATGGGCAGATCACAAGTTGATATACCAATAATATACCAATGGTATATCAAATTGCTTTATACCAAAACTTTAAAAGCCATTTTATTTTTAGTATATATATATATATATATATATATATATATATATATAGTCCTACCCACTTATATCGACATCACTTATGTCGACAAGCCGCCTATTTCGACAAAAAAGCAAAGTCCCGGTCCCCTGGTCTACTGTTACTACCAAAATTGACATGCTTATGTCGACGTCGAGATAAAAAAAATAAACGTACATGTCGACAGAAGCCCTTGGTCCCAGCTTGAACAAATCCTTTGTTTTCTAATCATTTATGTCGACAAGCTGCCAGTTCCGACCCATACTTTGTTCAACAATTAGTTGATCTTGCCGCCAGGCTTTAATTTTACTGCCTTATCATTTATGTCGACCAGATGCCAGTTCCGACCCAAACTTTATTCAACAATTAGTTGATCTTGCCGCCAGGCTTTAATGTCGCGGTCGGATAAAAAAAAACACAGGCTTTTGTTTGGTCCTATAAAGTTGGCCTCTCGCGGCGACTTAAATAAAAGCAATTAAATCTGATCTGATTCTTGCATTTTCCAAAGTGATCGGTGATTAAAACAATTTTAATGTGCTTTGAAAGTTTCCTTTTTAACTTTATTTATATTTACGATGGCTACCAACGGCAGTGTAAACGCAGATTAAATTTACAGTCTCTGGAAACTAAATATCTGGCTGTTAAGGAAGTTGAAGGTGGGGCATCTCGCAAAGATGTCTTTGATAAATTTTTAAATGCATTGAACTGACATTGTTACAATATTGTATTGTAAGAATCATTTTCTTTTAATACCTCATTAGCATGTGTCAATGTATACAATATTATGCCTTCATTAATCATATCAGCCGCATATCTCTTGTTCGCTTTTATGTACTTTTCACGATGACTTCTGTAACTAAATACAAGTACTGTTTAAACCAACTTGTTGACAGGTTTTCATTTCCCTGTGAATAGCCCCATCCCCTTGGTAGCCTCAGTAAGATGGGAACAGACTGACCAAAATCTAGGCCAATTTAAGTACATGTACTCCAAGCGTGTAAATAACAACTATGCAACCATGTGCTTATGCCGACATTGAATAATCGTAGTGAATGTTTTTCATATCAGGATGTGACCGATGCAATATTTTATTGTGGATTTTATTACACAAAGGTAACCAAAATGTAATTTGTCAATATACAAGTGTATTTGACACTGGTTTTGTCTTCATGTAATCAAAATTTGCATTGTTTGTTTTCTCAAAGTGTAAATGCTACTCACTGACGACAGGTCACCCCTTACTGACGAATTTAACTTGTATCTTTTTTTCAGACCCCCCTGCACTTATCTCGACATCCGCCTATGTCGACAATATTTCCTCGGGCCCAAGGATGTTGACATAAACAGGTAGGACTGTGTATATATATATATATAAATATATATATATATATATATATATATATATATATATATATATATATATAATCTTAATGACCTAGATTATATACCCAACATCAATATGTGGTATACAATTAGCACTGCCAATTCAGTAGCTTGAACTGATATATTGATCATCTTCCTGAAGATCATGGTGGTTCTGCCAGCCAGAGCTCTGTCAATGCTTAGTTGTGACATCATAAAGGGAATCTCCTATGTTGGCTATATTTTTGGAAATTCTAACATACAATATCAGTTACAAAAGTGTGTGTGGAGAGTGGATATATGGCTATAATTTGGATTATATAATTTACATTTTGTGCATGTTGGTATGTAGACTAGGGTCAGATAAAGGGTCTGCAACAAACACAATCAGACCATAAGTTTAGCTTTAGTAAAGGTCATCAGGGAATGCTCCCTCTGAAGTCCACTAGGATTGTTTATGAGCCAGGTCAAACACAGTGCACATGGAATCAGCATGTAGAATTGGAGACATTAGAGTTACATTAAATGTGGAAAAGAAAAGCCCTATTGCTTGTGACTAATTTCCCTTAGTGCAGTTACATCAGTTAGGCACTACAAGAGTTTTCTTTATCCATGGGTAACTTCCTCATTAGGCAAGGGCAATTTGATCCACTTTGATACACATCACTGTGGGATGAAGTGAATAACTATCAATGACTAGCAGAGAGGTATGTGAACACATTAAATATGCCTTTGAGGCAGCATATTATAGGTGTCTAATACCTTGCAATCTGTTGAGTGTTATTAACTAGTACCTGCATCATTGGAGCTGGCATTCATGGCTAGAGGTCAGGTAGTTAGACTTATAGCATTCATTGTACTGAGTATAAAAATAGCTTAAAGCATGACTTCACACCCACACTGTCATCTTTCATGTCAGTTCACTCTCATTGCAAACACATGAATGACTGTAATGTGTGTGTTCATTGTCTTTAACTCTTCACAGTGGAAGTGTGGTTACCACTGAAGTTGGTAAGTTCAGTAATGTGTGGTTGTTAAGCTTAGTTGCATACATTTGTTTAGTGAAGTTCAATCATTGTTTGGTTTGCAACTTTTGAATTAACATAGAAAGTTTTACCATTTCCCAAGATTTAGATTTTCATGAAACTGTTTTAAAATTTATTTTCCAGATATATAGTATCTACAAGACGAGCAAGTTGAATTCTTAGCAGTTTAGGACATTTTTTTCAGTTGTCCATATCTGGGAGGCATTTAACTTTTGCAGCCAGTTTATAATGACAACACTGTATTGGAATTGGTAAATGTACTAATGTTTTTATATGCCCAGCATAAGATAGAGTCCATTATGTCATGATGTTGTTCATCCATCTGTTCATGCATGTGTTATTGATTTTATGTCAGCACAATTAACTTGAATTGTCTACAGTTAACAAACTTTGTGGATGGTTTGTACTTGCATAGGGCGAAGAACTCTGTTTCAGGCTCGAATGTGTGTGTGTGTGTGTGTATGTCTGTGTGTGTGTGTGTGTGTGCTGTAGCTAAGAATTTTATAGTTTAGCTGATTTTTTGTGTTCAGAGATCTAAATATTCAAATAAATTTAATGATTTTGCAGGTCTACATGTCATGCTTCATTTGTTGTGGAAACTTTGTTCCAAGTTAGATCATTGTTTACAAAATTTTACATCAAAATTTACAAGATTAGGAGTATGAAAAGCAAATTTGTACCTATTTAACAGTTGTAAAATGTACAAAACATACACTTAAGGACCTTCATGAAATTTGAATTACTGATGCTCTACCATGCATGTATCAAGATTTTCCAGCAGTAGATTTTGCTACAAGAAGCCCCAAAAATCGAAAGTACATGAACATTAAGCTCAAAAAAGTTGCACCTGTCATTGTATAGTTTTGTTTATTTTCTCCAAGATAACAGTTATACATGTTCAGAAACAAAAGAATTTGCAGACTTGATGGCAATTCAAATTGTGACATGTGGTACATTGCTGAGTGTTTGATACTTAGCATTAGATGTAGATATATGTTTTTGAGTACACAACATGGGATGTATGTTGCTAAGTGATATACAACATTGGATGTACA
This sequence comes from Megalonaias nervosa, assembly GCA_016617855.1. Lineage (NCBI taxonomy): Eukaryota > Metazoa > Mollusca > Bivalvia > Unionida > Unionidae > Megalonaias > Megalonaias nervosa. Next base: position 24,763 of record JAECUM010018806.1, read on the forward strand.
GTATATTGTTGAGTGCCTAATATACAACATTATATGTTGTTGAAGACAACAGTAGATGTATGTTGCTAATTGATATATAACATTTAATGTACAGTATATTGTTGAGTGTCTGATATACAACATTGTATGCTGTTGAAGACAAAATTGGATGTATGTTGCTAAGTGATATACAACATTGGATGTACATTATATTGTTGAGTGTCTGATATATAACATTGTATGTTGTTGAAGACAACATTGGATGTATGTTGTTAAGTGATATACAACACTGGATGTACAATATGTTGCAGATCTGATACACTGGATGTATATTATCAATTGTTTGATATAAAACATTGCCTGTATATTACAGAGTGATATAAAACATTGCATGTATATTACAGATTGGTATACAACATTGCATGTATATTACAGATTGATATACAACATTGAATGTATATTATAGATTGATATACTACACTGAATATATATTACAGATTGATATGCAACATTGCATGTATATTACAAATTGATATACAACATTGCATGTATATTGCAGATTGATATACTACATTGCATATATATTACAGATTGATATGGGGGGCCCCCAAGTGGCCGAGTGGTCGAAAGTGCTCTCTGTTACGGATTACTGCCATCTCACCTCTGTCTGCGTGGGTTCGAGTCTTGGATTTGGCCAATGTGGGTATGTGAGAAAGCTTGCCAGTAGCTTCTCGAGGGTTGGTGGTTCTTTCCGGGGTTTTCCCAGGTTCTTCCTCCACCATTAATACTGGCCGCCATGTATAGCCTATCGTGTGCTGAAAAATGGCGTTAAACCCCACAACAACAACAACAACAGATTGATATGCAACATTGCATGTATACTGCAGATTGATATACAAATATTGCAGATTGATATGCAACATTACATGTATATTACAGATTGATATACAACATTGCATGTATATTACAGATTGATATACAACATTGCATGTATATTGCAGATTGATATGCTACACTGTATATATATTACAGATTGTTGATATGCTGCATTGCATGTATACTGCAGATTGATATACAAATATTGCAGATTGATATGCAACATTGCATGTATATTACAGATTGATATACGACATCGGATGTATATTACAGATTGATATATAACACTGAATGTATATTACATATTGATATACAACATTGCATATATATTACATATTGATATAGGGGCCCCGAGTGGCCAAGTGGTCTAAAGCGCTCACCGTTACAGATCACTGCCATCTCACCTCTGTCTGCGTGGGTTCGAGTCTAAGATTCGGCCAATGTGGGTATGTGAGAAAGCTTGCCAGTAGCTTCTCATGGGTCAGTGGTTCTTTCTGGGGTTTTCCAGGATTCTTCCTCCACCATTTATACTGGCTGCCATGTATAGCCTATCTTGTGCAGAAAAATGGTGTTAAACCCTACAGCAACAACAACAACAACAGATTGATGTGCAACATTGCCAGTATATTACAGATTGATATACAACACTGGATGTATGCTGAGCATCTGCTGTAAGAAATACATTGTTTATGAAAATAGATGCTTGAGAAAATTTCGCATTTATCAGTAGCATGTTTTCTGTAGGAAATGCAAACATAGAGTTGGGTACCTCAAATAACTTTGTAATTGTAGTTGGGTATTTCATAATATACTGTGATATGCACCATGGTACATCATAATTATATTAGGGACCACAAATTTAATTTTCTGAAGCAGGGGTGTAAGATATATTTTTTAAATATTTTTATATTTGTGCCTCACAGATAGCTGGTAAAAATATCTTGCTCAGATTTATAGCAAATATTTTATCCATACATTGATGTTATTAGCAAAATGAAAAAGAATTACCTTGAGATAGAAGAAAATAAAATATCTTGGTTAGAAAGAAAATTGCAGCCCTCCCCCCTCCGCATGAATTGGTCAGTACCATATAGTAGAAGAATTTGCTATGCTTGTTAATTGTTGTATAAAATTGTCATCAAAATCTGTACTTAAAGTGGGATGATTAAACTTACACAATAGCTGACACCTTGTAATGCATATAGTTTACTGGCTACACTAGCCTGGGAAAGTTCGAGCTGGATGTCAACACCTGGGCAAGATTTATTAGAGAGGGCCAGTAAACATAAACAGTCACTAAACAAAGAAGAAAATAGTTACTTGGCTAGAAAAAATATGTAACATTCAAGCAGAAAACAAATGTTCTTCTGAAAATTTTTGAGTGATTATTGATCTTACAGATGAGTACATATACATAACACAAAATAACATATGCTATTGAATACCAAAAAGAAAACAAGATATCAGAAATATTTCCAAAAGATAGATTTTGGCCCAAAATGTCTCTGACAACATCCCATTCGGTGGTCATTTTTGGTATATGTGACATGTATCAATCATGGGAATAAAGGTTTATTAATATAATTGTATTTGTAATATTTGTAATTAATTTGTGACAGATACAACTGTTTTGTAAAAATATGAATAGTTTTTGGAATTATTTTGTTCTGTAAAATGAAAACATGATTTTAATGTAATTAATATCATACCAAGATTACTTGGGAATTTCCGTACATTTCTTGCTGATGGAAACTATTGAGGTACTGGTACAGTGAAAAGGACAGTGGTATGTACCACTGGAAAAATATACAGAGGTAAACCAGTACTACAGTGCACCTCTATTAATGATGAATAATGTCTTTCAGCTTGTTATTGTAGAAATAGCTTCAGTCCTGACAATTTTAGAATTATTGGTACTGAAATAAACATATTTGTTACAAAAATTGACCAGCAAGGAAGGACTCTAAGTACTCTGTTAGTAGCTGAAAAAATACATTTGTAATGTTTTTATTTTTTAACTAGCTACACAGAGATATCCATTATTGATTTATTTAAACAGTGACCCAGTTATTAGTAAAAATTTAGTTCCATCTCATGTGTCATTTTATTTCTTATTGAAAATGTTGTACATTGATCTGTCAGCATGTACATGTGAATGTTTCTTTCAGGGGGTGTAGTGATATTACATGCAGAAATTGGATCAGTCTCTTTTATCATCTGTATTTCTTTGAGGCAGTTATGCCACATATACGCAAAAATCAGGTAGCTCTTGAATGAATTAAAGAAATTATTGCATGCAAGTTGAAACATTGCCTATATACTGTGACTCCACTGTTTGATGGGGTATCAGTTTTCATCTGGTACCAGTTTTTATGGGATTGTAGTTTTCATGTCACATCAGTTTTCATGAGGTATTGGTTATCATGGTATATCAGTTTTCATGGGGTACCGGATTTATGGGATTGTGGTTTTCATGGAGGTGTCAGTTATAGGATAGCAGTTATCATGAATTGCATGGCATGTTGAACAATGCTTCTTATGTCAAAATAATACCCTCCTTCCTTTATCTACAAATTTAGGGTAAAATGAAAGCATCATTTTTACAAAACTACAAAAATTAATTTCCACAGAAATGAAATTAATGGTACAGTATATATTAAGCTTTAGATATAAAAATATTATGTATTTAGAAGATTTGTTATAAGGTCAAATTTCAAATGATTGGGGATAACTGGTGTTAAATATACAAACAAGGGTTTGAAGTTAAAACTGATCTCACTTTGTTCATAGACTGTTTCAGATTTCACTCAGGTTGACATAAAGTTTAGTGTTCATGCAATATAATTTAAATACAAAGTTTGAAAGTTAAATTTAGCATCATCACCTATTTGTATTGTATAATATACATGTAGTGTGCTTTTCTTGAAATAAATGTACACTATATCTTGTTTCCTTATAACCTAGGGACAAAAATATCAGAAGAAACATTTCAGTTTTCAAAAAGAAAATGCCAGCTCCCCATAAAAAACCTTAATCGCCCCATAAAAGACTTGATTCACTGAAAAAAGCCCACATATATCTGTGCTTGAAAGCAAACTCGCATTTAATTCACTTAAAAATATTTATGTTATATTAATTACATATGTAATATAGTGTATATTTTCCAATATCAGTTAAAATATCCCACAAGAATCGTTGTTTTAAATTAAACAGCAGTTTTTGATAAAAATATATTTTAAGACATTTTTGTCTAACTTGTACACTACTAAACAATATGATGATAAATGACGAGATATTTGATTGACATGCAGATGTGATGATGAATGGTAAATGATGAGATATTTGATTGACATGCAGGGATGGTGCTGGCTTTCAAAAAGTTGTCGCCAAAAAAATCGCCAACCTCAATATTTTGTCGCCAATTTTCAAAAAATGTCGCCAGAACAAGTAGTGAATATTTTTCCAAGTCTATTAATGTAATAGGCAATGAAAATTGAAAAAAATCGGATAGTTATTACCTTATTGACAACAAGCAATACAGCCATAATATTACAAAATAAATCATTACATGACTGTTTTGCACTACTTCCATGGTCTTTGCATGCCGTATCACCGTTAGTGCATAGGTATGACTGTTGTCACCTGAAATAAATGCATTATCAAATGTAAAATATCTACTTTCCTCTCTCTCTCTCTCTCTCTCTCTCTCTCTCTCTCTCATTTTTTAATAGAAACATCAGGTATTAAAGCAAATCTATATTATGTATATTATTTTCCAAATAATAGTTTTGTAAGGAACTTTAGCTAATGACATTTTAATACTAAAACCCTATGATCGTACTTTGCAATGTAAGATAAGTGACGTATAATGCGACCGTCGATTTCATGCATTTAGGAATTAAATGCCCCCCCCCTTTTTTTATGGCTAGCTTCACAAAGTACATCTCCGTCAACCAGGAGTTCAGAAATTTATTTTTGCCGCGCTTTACATGCTTTGCTTTTAGTGAATTGCTTCCTAAATCCCAAGAATGATCACTGAGTGCTGTAGATTATTTTCTCAATAAGCAAACTAGGATCTCCATTCCCACCAATGAAACTTACATGAGTCAACACCTGGCATTAATGTACCGTATATATAAGCATTAAATACCATCATGAAATTAAAAGAAGGAATGAAGAAACATATTACGGAGCATATGTACCCCCCAAAAACTAATTTGGAATAAATATGTTGTTTAGTAAGCAGTGTTGTATGCATATATGAGTTAACAATAAGGAAATAAGGTGGGGTATAAAATGTGGGAAATAGTTATCACATGTATGGTGGCCTGAGACCACATTTGAACTGTTAACATAAATTCACACCCATTTTTAGGCAGTGCTAGTTATAACAAAATGGGCATTGTTTATTTGTCAATCAACTGCTAGTGCTTTTACTCACTGTAGAACAGGCGGTTTCTTTGAAGTATGTCGAAGAGGCTTGAGTCTAACCTTCATTTATTGTGCAGTTTCGGCACAGCTGACCAGACTATCAAATGGGGCACGTGTGGGGGTGTGAATAACGCACTCCACAGGGAGAAACGGCGTGTCCTTTGAGAATCTCACATGTATTGGACCCGAAAAATTGGTTAATATTTAGCGAAGACGATGCTTAAATATGCCGCAAAAAAATTCCCGATGGTAGGTCCCCATCTGCATGTCTTCGGATTCAATCTCCCAGCTTGGTTTGTGAAAAGATCTATTTTTTGCATGACACGCTAGAATAACTGTACAGTATTAAATAAATTTATTCAGCGACTATTTGAATTCTTTGGAAATCTTTCTGTACATTTGAAACTTAAACACAGAAGGGGCATTTTTCGTTGGAACTTATTCGGATTTCTTGGAACTATTGGAATTGAAAGGAATTTTTGGAAATAGGAATTCATTCACTATGCTGTAAGTGAATTTAATTCTTTCACTCCTGTATTTTGAGAAATAAATTATTTTCAATTACGTAAAACTTGTTTGTTTTGCTATTTCTTGTTGCGTAGTTTAAGTCCCTGGAGTCGTAACATGGGATTTGATGGCAAAAGTAAAAGATAAATGAACAAAATTAACAGATATTACTTACCCCGCCTGGATTCATGTTTGATGAGACACTCCTTCTTCAGAATATCACAGCCAGTTGTAAATGAATGGACGACTTGTGCCTTGATACATATATCACAGAACATCTGCATTAACTTTGTATCATATCTCAGCCACGGACGCTCAAGTTTCCAGCTGTCGAGAAATTTTCGGGAACTTTTGACCCGTTCATCATGATGTGGTCTTGCACTTGAAGCATTACTACCATCACTACATGTACACGATGTTGGACTATCAGGTATAACATCAGGTTCAGTGACTGTATTGTCTGATGAATTTGCACGAAATCCAAAATGCTGTTAATTTTGTTAACTTACTCTTAGGATGAGACGATGAACACGCAACGTTTAACTTACGTTTACCAATGATAAAGTTGCACTTTTGACAGTATATAATTCTGATTGAGATTTTTTCCATTTGCTTTGTATTTATACACAGCAATCGGTACTTCAAAGGTAATCAGTTTTCTCTGAAGTTTCAGCAAAACTGTTTTATTGGTATATTTAAAATAAACAACAGAAGGATTATTAGGGGCCTCGAGTGGCCGAGTGGTCTAAAGCGCTCACCGTCACAGATCACTGCCATCTCACCTCTGCGTGGGTTCGAGTCTTGGGCTCGGCCATTGTGGGTATGTGAGAAAGCTTGTCGGTAGCTTCTCGTGGGTCGGTGGTTCTTTCCGGGGTTTTCCCGCTTTCTTCCTCCACCATTAATACTGGCCGCCATGTATAGCCTATCTTGTGCTAAAAAATGGCGTTAAACCCTATAACAACAACAACAGAAGGATTAGCCGTCGTTCAATTAATTGTAGTTGTTTCTGTTCGCGTTTTTTAGAGGTCAATCTATTGTAGGTATAGTCCGGTAGCATGACTGAGTGTATCACAGCATATAGTACTCGGGCCAGATGTCAACATAAGTGGATTATGATGTAATAATGCACTGTAAAGATGGGTTTGTCAATACGAACAAAGGATTTGTTTATGTAACAGATAGATTCCAGTGCATTGTGTATCCAAGTTTGTGGCTTCCTTTCGTGGACCCTTCGAATTTCTCCACTCCAAATCCATGATTGTACGTACAAATTAAAGAGCCAAAAAGGCTGTCGCCAAAAAAATCGCCAGATGATATATTTTGTCGCCAATAAGGGAAAAAAATCGCAGTTTGCGACATTGGCGAAGCCCAGGACGATCCCTGGACATGCAAATGTGTTGATGAATGGTAAATGATGATATAGCTGATTGACATGCAGATGTGTTGATGAATGGTAAATGATGAGATAGTTGATTGACATGCAGATGTGATGATGAATGGTAAATGATGATATAGTTGATTGACATGCAAATGTGATTATGAATGGTAAATGATGATGTAGTTGATTGACAATCAAATGTGTTGATGAATGGTAAATGATGATATAGTTGATTGACATGCAAATGTGTTGATGAATGGTAAATGATGATGTAGCTGATTGACATGCAGATGTGTTGATGAATGGTAAATGATGAGATAGTTGATTGACATGCAAATGTGATGATGAATGGTAAATGATGAGATAGTTGATTGACATGCAAATGTGATGATGAATGGTAAATGATGAGATAGTTGATTGACATGCAGATGTGTTGATGAATGGTAAATGATATAGTTGATTGACATGCAGTTGTGATGATGAATGGTAAATGATGATATAGTTGATTGACATGCAGATGTGTTGATGAATGGTAAATGATGAGATAGTTGACTGACATGCAGATGTGATGATGAATTGTAAATGATGAGATAGTTGATTGACATGCAGATGTGATGATGAATGGTAAATGATGAGATATTTGATGAATGGTAAATGATGATATAGTTGATTGACATGCGGATGTGATGATGAATGGTAAATGATGATATAGTTGATTGACATGCAGATGTGATGATGAATGGTAAATGATGAGATATTCGATTGATATGCAGATGTGTTGAGATGAATGGTAAATAATGAGATAGTTAATTGACATGCAGATGTGTTCAGTGGCATCACTTGAGTTGGTGTCACCCAGTGCGGTAATTCATGGTGTCGCCCCCATGGACCTCCATCCTGCACAAAAATTCAAAAAGTTTATAGACAGTCATGAGCGGTAACTCATGGTGTCACCCCCATCGATGCCTTCCTGCACAAAAATTCAAAAATTTTATAGACAGTCATCTGCAGTAACTCATGGTGACACCCCCATGGACATCCTTCATGCACAAAAATTAAATTTTTTTATAGACAGTCATTTTGGTGTCACCCCCTCTGATGGTGTCAGCTGGTGCAGTCCGCACCCCCCTAGTGGTGCCACTGGATGTGTTGATGAATGGTAAATGATGAGATATTTGATTGACATGCAGATGTGATGATGAATGGTGAATGATGAGATATTTGACTGACATGCAAATGTGTTGATGAATGGTAAATGATGAGATAGTTGAGGCAAAAAAATGTGTGTTTCTGGTTAGCCAGTCATCCTTGTTTCTCACTGCTAACGCTAGCACATTTTCCCCCGTGATAAAAATTTTTTCCAAAATTGATTTGTGCATCGATCTGAGCTGGTTTTGACCAGTACTTAAAGCACTTAGTACATTATATATACTAATCATTATAATATACTAATCATTATATATACTAATCATTATAATATACTAATCATTATAATATAATCATTATAATATACTAATCATTATAATATACTAATCATTACAATATACTAATCATTATATATATTAATCATTACAATATACTAATCATTATATAGACTAATCATTATAATATACTAATCATTACAATATACTAATCATTATATATATACTAATCATTATAATATACTAATCATTACAATATACTAATCATTATAATATACTAATCATTACAATATACTAATCATTATATATATTAATCATTACAATATACTAATCATTATATAGACTAATCATTATATATACTAATCATTACAATATACTAATCATTATATATACTAATCATTATAATATACTAATCATTATATATACTAATCATTATAATATACTAATCATTATAATATATAATGATGAGATGGTTGGTTGAAATGCTGATGTAAAAGAAATACAATTTCTAAAAAATACCTCTTAACAGATTTGGATCAAATTTGTCAGAATTATCCCCGTTAAATGCCTTTTGGCTTTATACAAGTGATACTTTTCTGCCATGATACAGGGCTGCTACTAGTAAAGTTGGAAAAACATTTACACAACTTGATATAAAACAACTGCGGAAAGAAATTGAGCAAATTTGAGAAAAAACTTGCCGATATAGGGCCATTTCAATATTGGAGAAATGATGCTTATATGCCAACAAACATGGATGAAGAAACAAAACTAGAGAAACATTGAAACAGTTGTTTTCACATTTTTCTGACCAGTGATTTCTGCTTATCCCTATTACTATCAGGGGTCATTAGCTAGACATGAATTTTAAAAAGCAACTTTTCCTTTTGGACAGTATAGGGAGAATTGAGAGCTGAATTCAAATGTGGAGAAGTGAGAGCAAAGCAAGAAGTGCAATATACATGTGTATGTATGTATGTATGTGATCAACAAGAGATTGGCTGACCCTCCAACAATGCTGGAAACTCATAAGGCCATTGAGCTCCTGTCTAGTGGGAAAACTCCAGGAGCAGACTCCATCCCAGCTGAGATCTACAAGTCTGGTGGGCCTAAGCTAGTGGAAAGACTAACAGAGATGTTTTGTGGGATGTGGAAGCAGAAACGCATACCCCAGGAATTCAAAGATGCATCCATCATCCACATTTACAAACACAAAGGAAATTGCCAATCCTGCAACAACCATAGAGGAATCTCTCTACTCTACATTGCAGGTAAGGTCCTCGCCAGGCTACTGCTGAACAGACTCACACAGCACCTTGATCATGACCTACTGCCAGGAAGGCAGTGTGGCTTCGGAAAGGAGAGAGGCACCATCAGCATGATCTTTGCTGCTAGGCAGATGCAAGAAAAGTGTCAGGAACAAAATGTCCAGCTATACACCACCTTCATGGACCTGACAGAGGCATTCAACACTGTCAGCCGGGAAGGCCTTTGGAAGATCATGGCCAAATTTGGATATCCAGAAGTCTTCATTGAAATGGTGAAGCAATTTCATGACGGCGTACTTGCCAGAGTCCAGGACCAGGGTAACTATTTTGAACCCTTTGCCGTTACGAATGGTGTGAAACAAGGATGCGTCTTAGCTCCCACTCTCTTCAGCCTCATGTTCTCCACCATGCTGATGGATGCTTTCAGGAACAGCGATGTGGGAGTCAGTCTCTGATACTGTCCAGATGGGAAGTTGTTCAACCTGAGGAGGCTTCAAGCCAAACCAAAGTCCAAGTTGAGAACATTCGCGACTTCCTGTTTGCCGATGATTGTGCCCTCAATGCCAGCACAGAGGCAGGCATACAACAGAGCATGGACTTCTTTTCCACAGTGTGCACAAACTTTGGACTTACCATCTCCACCAGCAAGACCAAGGTTCTGCATCAGCCAGCTCCTGGAATAGATTACCCGGAACCATCCATCACTGTTAATGGCCAAAAACTAAAAAATGTGGACAGGTTCACATACCTTGGCAGTACCCTCTCACAAGCAGTCCACATAGACGATGAGGTCAACACCAGGATTGCCAAAGCCAGCGTAGCATTTGGCAGACTCCGCTCAAATGTCTGGGATAGGAGAGGCATCAATTTTGCCACCAAACTCAAAGTCTACACAGCAGTTGTTCTCCCCACCCTCCTCTATGCTTGTGAGACCTGGGCTGTGTATAGCCGCCATATTAAAAAACTGAACCACTTCCACCTGAGCTCCTTGAGAAAACTGCTGAAGATCAGATGGCAGGACAAGGTACCCAACACAGAGGTGCTCACTCAGGCCAGCATGACAAGCATCCACACCATGCTGTGCAAGGCAAAACTCCGATGGGCTGGCCATGTTGTTCGCATGCTGGAAGAATGCCTACCGAAGAAGGTGTTCTATGGACAGCTACAGCAAGGCAAGAGATCTCACAGTGGTCAAAAGAAGAGATACAAGGACACCCTTAGGGCCTCGCTGAAGAACTTTGGCATTGACCCTGACAGCTGGGAGAATGTCGCTGCTGATCGATCTGCTTGGCGCAGTCAAGTCAATGCCAGTGCGGCAGCCTTTGAACAGAAAAGACTGGTGAACGCATCTGAAAAACGTGCTCTGTGCAAATCCAGGAACACCAGTTCCGCAACTCTCAGTCAGCATCCTGTACACCCATGTCCCCATGGCAACAGATGCTTCCTGGCCCGGATTGGACTGATCAGCCATCTCCGGATCCACCCCCAGTGAATTCGATGACATTAATTGGTCTTCATTGACACCGATGGACGAACATCATCATCATGCATGTATGTATGTATGTATGTATGTATGTATGTATGTATGTAACATCTTTGTGTGTGGGTGGGTGGGTGTTATCTTCCATTCTTTTATTTGAAGTATGTCCTCAATTTCTGAGGATGCATTTAACATTAGTTTAAGGAATACTTTATTTTCAAGTAGAAAACTTTGTGCTATATGTGTATTTTAAACACTTTCTCTAAATGTATGAATGTATCATTCATATGTGTATTTCATATGTGTAACACTTTCTCTAAGTGTATGAATGTATCATTCATATGTGTATTATAAACACTTTCTCTAAGTGTATGAATGTATCATTCCTATGTGTATTATAAACACTTTCTCTAAGTGTATGAATGTATCATTCCTATGTGTATTTTAAACACTTTCTCTAAATGTATGAATGTATCATTCATCTGAGTATATTAATTCATATGAAGTATATTTTCGTCAGAACACATTAGGAACTATACCTTGTAATTTCAGATGATAGGAGTAACTAGATTACATTATTGTTATGGCAAGTTAGTAAAAATGCTTACTAAACTACAAGTTAGAGAAGAATTTTTTTACTTTCTGAAAGTACACTTTAATATGGCAGTTGAAAAGATTTCTAAAATTGTTTGAAACAACCCCTGTAACATATACATGAGAGCAAATGTACCTGCATCTTCATACAATACTGTTCATCCTAATTTTACCATTGCAGGTAATACATTACCATAACTATTCATAGACAACACACTAATGCATTAAAGTTGATATATGAATGAACCAAACCCTTCTTTACAACTGAATTGACACAACCAAGAACAAATATTGCACCATGTATGACATGCAAGTCATTGCAAAAATCCATTGACAAGATTGCAGATTTATGTCTTATTTATTTGTTTTAATTCTTGTAGTAATGTCATGCATTAAATAGTATTTACTTAATTGCTTTTTTTCATATTTTCACAAAAATGACTGATTTCAGAAAACAGCATTGCGCTTAAAGTGATACTAGAATTTCACAACATAGAATTGTCCCATACATTTTTGCCTGCATGATAAGATTTTATGGCTGAATCTTAGGCCCAGTGACTTACAAAAACAATCTAATGAAGTGGTACTTCCATGACAGGTTCAGTTATGGTTTCAAACTGATTTTATAAACCAAATAATGTAAACATGGCAGTTAAAATCTGCAATTTTTTTTAAACTCAGGAAATGCTTTTCACTGATTCATTTCTTAAGACAAAAATTGTTTCAAAACACAAAGTTGACATGTTTTCATCATCAGATGGCAAATTGTGTAAATCAGTCAGTGATAACTTGCATCGGAAAGGGTTAATGGTCCATGAGCTATTAAAACACATGCCTGTGAATGTGCAAGAGTTTCATTGTTGGCACAATTGACAATACCAGCAATTTTATGCATGCAATACATTTGGCCTTTGACTACAACACAATAATGGAACTAGCTGGCTATGATGAGGGAGCATGTAAAATATTTTCAACTAGTAGTGTGACCCCTGGACAATGTGGGTTTTGGAATGTGGGGACCTCAGTGGTGTAAAACAAATCAGCAAGGCATTTTGATAATTACTATATATATTGGCTACATTGTTTTCAGTGATGTCTCCTTACTCCACTTAGTTTATTTGAACTCTTCTGACCCTCTTCTTTTTCCCTCATTCTCTCTCTTTCTCTCTCTATCCATCTATCTGTCTGTCTGTCCATCTGTCTGTCTGTCTCTGTCTGTATGAATGAATGAATGAATGAGTGAAGGAGGATCATACGGACCATCCAGTAACTAAATGCTGCCCTAGCATGTTAGGGGAATATGACTATTTCTCAAGATTGTTATTGATTTTCTAACTCCTGCAATCTTTATTTGTCTTTTCAGCTTTCCCTGATGTTGATAATGTGTTCTAATTTCTTTCTCCACACTTGTTGCCGATTTGAAACCTGATAACTGTGCTGTTGATTCTGTTATATCAGTTCATTCTGCCCTAACTAACCTTACACACCACCTTTAACTTTTCTCACATTAAAATCTGTTTGGCCATAGCATATACAGTCAACAGAATTATAAGAAATGGGGACAGAAAGCCTTCTACTTGCCCAGATTTCTTGTTTTGAGGAAAGATGGGGAAGTAACCAATGACAAGGACCATTTAGAATGAAAGTTTTGCTTTTAAGCAGAGTTCTTCCCCTTGTGGAACAAAGTTTAACAACCCAAACAAGTTTTTCAGACTGTGAGATGCCAAACATTTATTACAACAAGTTAAAAAAAATAACATATTGATACATATTAGGAATTTATAATGATGAATGATTTATAATTTGAACTTAAGAAAAATATAAAGCATCATTATACAGGGATGGACATATCTGTAGTCGGCACAACTTGGATTTCCAAAATTTTGTTTATTGAATACTTAACTGTAAGGCTCTCAACTGTGCAGGACTTATGGTCATATTTTTATTTTTAAGCAGTAAGTATAAACTGTAATTGTTGATATTTTTTGGTTTAATGACATTTTTCGGCACATGATAGGCTATACATGTAGGCCAGTCTATGATGTGGAGGAAAAATCCAGGAAACTATACAGAAAGAACTACTGGCAAGCTTTCTCACATACCCACATTGGTGAAGCTTGAGACTCAAACTCACAAGTTGTTATTGTTGTTATAGGGTTTAATGCCATTTTTCAGCACAAGATAGGCTAAACATGGAGGCCAGTATAAATGGTGGAGAAGAACCCGGGAAAACCCCGGAAAGAACCACCGACCCACTAGAAGCTTCTGGCTTCAACTCACAAGGACATAGGTTAGATGGCTGTGATCTGTAAAGGCAAGCACTTTAGACCACTTAGCCACCCAGTGCCCCTTAAACTGTAGTCCTGCAATGTAAGATGTGGATCCTGATATTTGTGAAAGGGAAGTCTTGCTGCTTGAATAAGCAGTGTCATCATGCATGTTCCATTGGTCCCATATTGATACTGTTGAACCGATTACCTAGTCATTCTATACTTAATGTAATGACTTTTCTTTATTAAAGCATATCCAAGCATTATCTAGTGTTTGAGCTTTTCAAACTCTTTTCTGTGCCAGTTCAGTTGGTTGAAGAGAAATAAGTCAGTTAACTTCTTGTAACAGTTACTTTTCTTTAATGAAACGAATATGGTTGATCACATTTAGCCAGATTTTCTAAGATTTTATCATGCACTTCTGTTAAGAATGAAATGGCATTTTGGAATGCACTAACCCTTTTAAAGACTTTTCTTGAAAGTTTAAGAATTTTTAGTTTGAAACAAATGTATGTATTGTAGTTATAATACAGACATCTCTGACACAACCCTTGAAGCTGTACACAGTCACAGGCCTTTTCATCCAGGCTTGGTTTTTTGTTAATTCATTTCATTTGTAATTTAAAGGTTCATGGTTTCTTTCTTTTATTTATTTTTCAAAACTAATGTTTCAAGGATATGTACTTTCTTTTAGCCATAGGATAAAAACAGTTTCACTTGATCATTTATCAAGCTTTAAATTACAGATGTTTCAGTGCTTAATGTTAAAAAAACCCATTAAAACACATAAAAAACATTATTTCATAAACTGTTTTGTTTAAATATTTGTCTGTTTGCTTTTTCTGAACATTTTATCACCTTAGAATTTTATCCATCTATTTTAAGGGCATATTAGATGGAAATGTTTATCCACTGAAATAAGGAGCCACAGAATTTTGTTGTGGACTACCATTGTTAACATTGGAAGCCCATCAGATGGCCACGTATGTTAATGATTTGTCCACACCTGATGTATTAAGCAACTCTTTCTAAAATTATATAATTTGATAATATAATTATATTTCTAGGACTAGTTCAAAAATCACCAATTATTCCAATATTGTGAATAAAGAGGTCATTACTGAGGAGAGAAGCAGTGTCAGAATTTACTAATCTGGTCTTAAGTCTGAAGACTTACAAGTGTCTATGATGCATGCCAGTGAATGTATCCAAGTATTGTCATATCTGTACATTAAGTGCAAGAAAAAAGATATTGATTGAAGAAGAACAGACTTCTTGTAAAAGTCATAGTCCAAGTTTATACATTTATTGTAGAGAATTATTGCAGAAAACTTGGCATCATTAGTTATTCTTGAATGAGTAGAAATGGTTTCTACACAATAACGTTAGTTCTGCATTGCCAATGTGGACCAAACTTTGTAGATGGCTTACCTCTGAGATAAAGGAAGGTAATTTGGACAACCTCAGCTCTTTATGTGAGACAAAATGTATGCTGGGCCAATATTTTACAAAAAAGATATTCTTTATGTTTACAGAAATTTCTTAGCAGAAAAGAATTCACAATCAATTCATACCACCTTAGTTGTTTCTGTAGCAGGTTTGACTGTAAGATTGACGGAAGTTGTGAATAAAAAAATAGTTGGATGCATTTGCAGCTTCTGTTTTGATCCTCGTTTTACAAATAACTAAGCTGGTCTGAGCAACAGTGAATAGGAGTTATAATCAGCAATAATTCAAGGTTTGATCCATAGGATTTACCTCAAAGTTGTAACTGGATAGAAGGTATTGATTTTGGGGTCAAAAGTTCAAAGGTCAAGAAGAAAGAAGAATGTTTTCTGCTGACAAATTTGAGTGATATGCATAGAAGACTATTAAACATTGGGTGGCATTCTCATGTTCAATTTCACAGGGATTTATTTTGAGCTATAATCGCAAATTTTTCAGCTAACGTCTAGATGGACTTTGCTTTTATTGAAATGGGTGCAACAGTATTTTAATGGCATAGGATCAGCTTTTCTTGGGTCTTGGAAATTTTAAACATGACTGTACTTGCTGTCCACTTTGTATTGAATTTATTGGGTTTATATGCTGTCATCCTTAGCAGTTTTGTGTCTTAGATGTTAACTATAGCATTTGAATGTTACCACCAGTTACACCAGGTATCTTCTTGGTTTTTATAACAGCATAAAATATGTTTGTGCTTTGGTCAGTTAAGCCCACTTGGGAGGCGTGTCCATCTAATATTAAATATCTGATTGGTTAGTTAGTCTTAATTGAGCTCAGATACCCCATGTCTTGCATGCTTTTCTCAGAACTTGGAAGTGACAAACTTTGAAATAAATACACAGAATCAGATGCTAACAGCAAGTCTTGAAAGTAGCACTGATCAACTAATCCAGGATCAGTTAATTTGCAGACTCTTCAGTGAAACTCCGGTCCTCAGAAATCTGTTGTAATCAGTAAATTTCTCCTGGTCATGGTTATATCTTGTGTACATGAGGTATATGATAAAACATTTTTACTGTTTAATGATCTGTTGATTGTGGATTAATGCTGACAGCTAAAGACACAGCACTTAAAAAGATACAATGAAAGCCTGGTTTGTGAGAATGGAATGATTATGGTAACTTAATAAATTTCTGTTACTCAGCATGACAGTCTGATTGACAGTCTAGTGTCAACCGTGTTCTTTCAAACAATTTCTAACCCCTATTACAAATTATGTTTACTTATCTTTTTACTTAGTAATACATTCATTTTATTTGAATCTGAATAAAGACATTCTTTGTCTGCAAATATGAGAAGTTGTTTTTGCTGTGAACATCCTTTACATATGTATGCAAAGGTGATTCAAGACTCTATTGCTGAAGTTAAAATGGTACAGAGAGAGATCGAGAGAGATCTGGAAGAGGCATGGTACTTGAAAAAAGCTGAGGTATCAGTTCTATCAGATTAAAACGGAGATCTTTTTTTTTAAAAAGTACACCAGACAAATACCATTATGAGGTAATGTTCTGTTGTCCTTTTTTCACTAATCAAATTGCAACTCTCATAGTGCTGAAAACGAAAAGTGATAGATTTAATTATAACTTCTAATGATAAATCTCCATTACATGAAATGCAGGCTTTATCTGATAGGCTACTAAAAATATGTGGATTGAGAATTCCAAAGGTCACCTGAGGACAGTTTTTTTTGGGGTGTCTGCTAGATCTCTGCTACATTGTAGATTTTGATTTTCAATTAGATTGGTTGTCAGTCTTGCAAATGACAATTGGCAAGGATTTTCTGGGCTCAGCATGGATTCAAGTTGTAGCTTTCTGTTAACCTTAATTGATTATCTGAACTTGTCAGATGGATGAAAGTATGGTTAAGATAATTGGAAGTATGGATAATTTAATCGGTCTGTATTTACTTATTAATAGGATTACTTATTCTGATGAATGCATCCTTGATAGGGACTAGTAGACTTAATCTGAATAAAAAACACATTTTAGGCATAGAACAATTTCATATGCGAAAGTTTTTTGAAGCCAGTTAAGAATGTGAAAGGACATGGTTTTAGTTCAGATGCATTGAAAGTGTGAATATTCACAGCTCATAATCATTTAATGGATGAGGCTCAGCTTTAAATAAAATTAGATACATTGTCTTCCTTGTTTTATCTGACTGATAATTTAAAGTAGACTTACAATCTTTTGGCTTTATGGGACTGTCAAAATTTAAGACTGGTTGTTCACTGTAAAGTTCCTTGGTATAACATGGATCCACATGTATCTCAGACATTTTCTTTTGAGTCCAATAATTAACTTTCTAGTAGTTATGTGACATACTCCATTATATGGTGTCCTTGCCAGTAACATGGTAAACATGAACTGCTTGGCTGAAAAACATTATGATGAGTGAGAACTGTATCATTAAATGATTCTTCTTTGTAACCATATGTTCAGCTGACATTGTTATGTACCAGCTGGTGTCCTATATATTTAACTGACATTGTTATGTACCAACTGATATCCTGTATGTTTAACTGACATTGTTATGTACCAACTGATATCCTGTATGTTTAACTGACATTGTTATGTACCAACTGATATCCTATATGTTTAACTGACATTGTTATGTACCAGCTGATGTCCTATATGTTTAACTGACAATCATATGTACCAACTGTTGTCATATATATTTAACTGACATTGTTATATACCAGTTGATATCCTAAATGTTTAACTGAGATTGTTATGTACCAGCTGATATCCTGTATGTTTAACTGACATTGTTATGTACCAGCTGATGTCCTAAATGTTAAACTGACCCTTAAATACGAACTGATGTTCTGAATGTTTAACTGACCCTTAAATACCAACTGATGTCCTAAATGTTTAAGTGACACTTAAGTACCCACTGATGTCCTATAGGTTCAACTTGGACTATTAGGCAACAACTGATGTCCAGTATGTTTAACTGACACTATTCGGTACCAGCTGATATCCTGTATGTATAACAGGCATTGTTAGGTACCAACTTGTGTCCAATATCTTTAACTGATACTGTTTGGTACAGACCAGTGTCCTAATCTTGATATGAATGCTTCAAACTAATAAGTCAATGCTGTTATCTTCTGACAGATTGCTTAAGCAATATAACTCCAGGATTTTTTACGTATATGACTGATTATCATAATTAGCAGTTTCAGTATTTGATTTTTTGGCATACATATGTACATGAATACAGAGTGCTAGGTCTTCAGCTTATGTATTTAGAATAATCAGGGTTACTCAGATAAACCTTAATGCAGTGGACATTGTTGGAGGGATAACAATAGCAGAGTGTACATTGCTCTGATTGCAGGAATGTAATATGCTTCTTGTAACTATCTCATTATTGGTCTTGAACAGTATAGATAGGAGTAGCAATTTGCTGTCAGCATGCAAGGAAGGATGAAAAGACTACTTCTGGTCCAGGCTGGTAGTATGCATTATTGATATACAATTTTATTAGAAATAAATAAAGCATGAACCAGGCTCTTTTAATCACAGCCCAGTCCAATGATCAATACATAGAGTATTTGTCTGTGTATAATGCTCAACATCTATGAACAGTTTATGTAGATCCAGATCTGCTGTTGTATAAAGCACCAGCAGATCAGGGTTTATGCTCCAACTTCTCCCTAGATGATCTAATAAGTAATGCATACGCCTGGACAAACTGTTTGATTCCAGGGTCAGCCTTGTTTTGAAACACCATTTTTCTGTTATTTTTTAAATGAATGTTTAATGAGGAGATCAATACATTACTATGACAGTGCTATATCTGCTAGCTTAAATGCATTAGATATTGAATATTATCTATTGTTTTTAGCAAATTCTTTTTTGAAAGAAAAGTTAAATCAAGAAAAAGCATATCTAACTTATAAAGGTAGTTAGCCCACTGTGAGGAATTGTGTTGATGGTTTTCATTTGAAATCATGGGATGAAATGACACGACATAATTGATACAAGATTTACCGTGTCAGTTGTTTTGGCAGTGGTCCAAAATAGACCTATTTAAACAGCTATTAAAGAAATATGAGAAGGAGATGGGAGTAATTAGCATTTCCTTGATAAGATAAATAATCTTAAAGTGTGTACATTGTAGTATTGCAAAGAAGTTATTATCACTGACATTTTCAATGTCAAGAAAGCAGCCACTGTCACAAATTTGAGACAGCCAGCCACAGAAACTAATTCCAGTATTTTGAATTGTAAGGGGCTCATCTTTGATAAACTGTTGAAGAACAAAACATTTAATTACATGAATTTAACCATGTTTAAGACGGATAAAATATATATCTAAAACTGCTAATAAAATTATGAAAACCTTTATCTTTAACTCACCTGGCCATAAAGTCATGTGAGCTCATGGTATGGTCCTTCATGTTTATTGTGGCATGTGCTGTCCTTTGTCTGTGTCCATCTGGCATCTGTCAGCAGTTGCTGTTCTCAAATTCTACCCAACCACTCTGGTGGCCTAAGTGGTTAGAGCATCTGTCTTGGATGTGGGAGGTTGTGGATTTGAACCCTGGGAGCCATACCAAAGACTTATAAAAATGGTACTTGCAGCTGCCTTGCTGGACACTAAGCGTTTAGAGGTTAGTGTTAGGACTGGTCATCCTGGGGTCAGAATAATGTGTCTGGGTGGGACATGATGCCCTATGTCTGTAGCATGATGCCCCAGCGCTTGACATCACTATAAACTGCCACACTGCAAACATCATATCAATATGACTAAAATACCATGCCACCCCCTACTAATTTCAACCAAACTTGGCATAGAGCATTCTGGCATAAATACAATTCAAGTTTTAAAAAAAAAAATTATTGATATATCATCAGTTATGGCCATTTATCTTAAGATAAAACAATTTAAAGACGTCTCTGAAACCACTAAAAGACAATTTTGATCAAACTTTACAAAGCCATTCTGGTATTAAGACCTTTCAGATTTTTACAAGTGGTGATGATTTATAACCAAGTATGGCAGCTGTTACTGAAAATAGAAAAATCCCTTGCTTTCCCATCAACAATTGCTGAATTCAAGTGATTTTCAAAAATTGCCAGACCAATTTCAACCAAACTTGGCAGAGTTCCAATCTTTAAATTTGCCAAAATAATGTTGATCTGTCATCAATTATGGCTACTGTTGCTAATGTTAAAAAAAAGTATCTAAATGACTTCTCAAAAACTGCTAAACAAACTTGGGATCAAATTTGATAGAAAGAATCATGGCATAAAGATCTTTGTTGTTTTTACAGCTGATGGATCTGCCTTCAAATATGGCCATTGTTACTGAAAATAGAAAAACATTTAAACAACGTCTTCTGAACTGCTGATTAGAATTTGAGCAAATTTTACAGTAAGGCTCCTGGCATGAAGTCCTTTCAGATTTATGCAAATGATACAAAAACAGATCTGAATCAGATAGGCGAAAAATAGAGATTCCTTAAAATACTATCTAAGAAACTGCTCTGAAGAATTCATGCAAATTTTATATAAAGAATCTAGTACTTAGGGTTTTAAAATTTATTCAAATGGTGTCAGTTGTCAGAAGTTTTCACCATTTACCAAGTATAGAAAGTCCTTGAACAACTTCTCAAAAGGCCACTTGATAGAATTTAACCAGATTTAAAGAATGCATTCTGGTATGAAATGTTTTTAAAATGTCTGCAAATGACACAATTCTGCCATAAATATGAAAACCTTTTAATAACTTCTAAACAAGTGTTTAACAAAATTTTGACAAAATTTAACAGTAAGTGTCCTAGCTTGGATGACTTTCAGATTTATACAGTTGATGCCTTTCGGCTCATAGATTTAAATATAAATAATAGATGTAGATAAAAATTTATGCAGCTTTATCAAACAATAAATGCTGAACAGAAATTGATGTACTTCGGTACAAAATGACGTGGCATAGGGACCTATCTGTGCTTGACAAATGATGCTGATGCTGTGTGATAAAATATAGGTGAAGATGGAAAAGGTAGAGAAATCTTGTTTTCATAGCATGTGCAGTCAATAGAATTGGATGAAACTTTCAACAGAAAGATCCTCCATATTTCATGTTCAGCTGGTTTTGGATTTGGCTTTTAGGTAGATGTCAAACAAGGGACCTTTTGGGCCCCTTGTTTCAATTCCAGCTACATCCCAGTAGTCATTATCTGCAGATCAGGTCTACCTACAAGACAATTGTTTCTACAAGTCACAGGCTGCATGTCAGCCTAGCACTGTCTGGACATAAAAGTTAAACACGTGCATACAACTTCAGATTTGAAAACCATACCTGAGATCTTTTAATATCAGTGAAATGTCATATATGTTTAATTTATTGAGATAATTTACATTAGTCCTGCAATTTTAATGGTCCTTGCACCATTCAGTCTGAAGTTATTCACCTTGCATCATTGAGTCTGAAGTTATTCATTTTATTCATATAGTCTGTGTTGGACTGTTTTTGCCAAAACTATTATTAAATGAGAGACTATAGTAATATTGCAAAAATATCGCACAAAAGAGATTTATTAGTGATGTCACAGATATGAATGAGTTGGGATGAAGATGTATAGTCAAGCCATTGATTTCCATGGATCCTTGGTTAACTTACGTAGCACTAAATGCTGTCCCTTGCTTGGGTTTTTCATTAGGCATTGGTTTTTGCCATTGTGTAAAGTTATGTCAGAGACTTGGGCTAGTTTTACTGTATTGTACAATAATAAGGATGTGACCAATTTTTATCAACAGATTAATGGAGTCTCATGGTCCACGAGAGGAAGATGAACTGTAAGCTGGTACAAAAGATAGTTTTGAAGCAATGCTTCTTCTTTACACAGAAAGGTTTAATTTACATATTTTTCCTCTTTCAGATTGTCAGTAAATCACATTGTGGCTGTTCAGAGTGGCTGCCAGACCTTTAGTGTGTTAGTGGGCTTCAGTGGTGCCAAAATAAGGACCACCTGCTAGACCCTTAAAGGTTAGTATTAAAGGAATGCAGCCACCAAAGGTAGGACAATGTAGACCTTTTGTCATTTTTTAAAAATTCATTTAGAGATCTGGTGACTTTGTTTTGCTTTTCTTACTTCTTCATGTAGCTTAAAACTGGTCTCATTGTTTATTTATTACATGAATTTCATCCTATCTTTTGTTGCTTTCATTCTTACATGAGCTGGAACTAATCCCAGTTATATTTTTCAACTATATTTGCTAATGCAAGACATTGGTGCATTAGGTTTATAATGTGATGTCCTTGACTTTCTGAGCATTATTAGTGTTAAGCATGTATTGCAGGTTTTCATGCTATCTCGACTTTTAAATTTTTTGAATACATAGCCACTAAACTTGATAAGTGCATTTATCTTGAGGGGTATCACTCACCACTGGCTTGAAATAGTAGTGTTGTTCTGATTCAAATCAAGTTGTTTTAGCATGATCACTTTAAGTGTAATGACCAGTTAGTTGATTGAATACAATTTCTGTAATTGTTTTGGATTAAATCCAATTCAGTACCATGCCTCTGTTTTAAATTTAATGACATTTGAGGATACCACTGGTTTGGGCAAGATATCACGTGGACATATGATTGTTAATTGATTGCAATAAAATTGGATAATGCATGAAAATAAGAAATCTATAATTTAAAAGGTAATGTTCACAGTTAGAAAAATGAAATAATATAGGGTTTATTCTGGGCTGAGCCTTCGTACCAGGCATCCTTATTTTTCATCTTTGGTGGCATCCATAGGGTGCATACCCCCAACCCAAGAAAATTAAGACCAAAGGTCATTATGGTTGATTTTAGGCTGGATTGAGCATGTCCCAAGGTTACTGAATAGATAGCTCTCATTTTAATCACACTAACTGACAGGAGCATCTTCCCAGTTTTGATCGGCATTGAGAGTACATCGTCCATGATAATTTATGAATTCTTCACTGAAAAGACTGCTGCATTTAGTGTACAGAAAGAAAAATAAACGTAGTCTCAAATGTTCAAAATATATTCTTTATATTGGGAAATAGTTAAAAGCATAAGGAATTCAAATCCAAGTATGGAAGGTTTGTGATAGGAGAGGCTGATTATGATTGTGCATACTCAGGTCATGGAATAGTAATTTCTGTACAGCATTATTTTGAATCTGTCACTGTTGAGGCAGACTGTAGCATAGTTTGCTACAGTTTTTTTTGTGAACTAAATTAACCATGAGCTGTACGGTGGACACGATTGTTGTAGCAGACAATGTAATTGTAGGAAACCGTGCAGTAGTCTGACTCCACAATGACTGATTCAGGGTATATAATACAGGAAAATTGGTTATTTATTGTACTTACAAATTATTTCACAGTGCAAACGTGTTTTAATTTCTTGAATTAAGAAGAAACAGGTATGAGTATTTGCAACCTATGTTATTTTTTTCTACATAATCTGACTTTTTTATCTGGCTGAGGCCACTCTTTCCACTTCTGGAATGAATACTGAAATCAGTAAGTATGGAAATAAATAAATGAATAAGATTATATAGAAAGTGCAATCTCAAAAGAAAAATAATTGGGTAATTGTATGTTTACTGTAACCAGTGACTTTTTTCACTTGGTCTGAAGCATCTATAGGTAAGTCTTTGTCAAAACAGTGATATTCTAAGGATGTTAGAATCCAAGAAGAGGAACAATGTCTGTATTGTTACATTATATCATATTGACTAGTATCATCACACTTGTAATGAAATAAGATGTCCAGTGACAAAAGACTTCCCAATGAAAAGCGAGTGTAGTCAGACTTGTGTCCAGTGGTCATCATTAGCATAACTGGAACATCGCTAGGACGTTTTTGTCACAGTATGGGAATACACATAAATTTGATTAGTTTGGGATATTCACATCCAGTGCACCAGAAAACAAGTGGCAGTAAAGGCAGATGATGTTATAATCATCTAAGTCTGTTTGCTTTTGCCACCATATTAATTATGCCATATGAGTGAAAGTGTTCATAATGAAGTTCTTACAGAAGCTAAATTACATCATAGGTTTTTAACTCAACTGCTTGTAGACCAGAAGAGCTTGTGTAGTGACCAGTCATCTGGTTGACTGACATTTGTTCATGTATTAAGGATTGATGATAAGTCATCTGGTTGACTGACATCTGTCCATATGTTAAGGAGTGATGGCAATTTATCTGGTTGACTGACCTGTGTCCATGTGTTAAGGAGTGCTGGCCAGTCTTCTGGCTGGCTGACATCTGTCCATAGGTTAAAGAGTGATGGCCAGTCATCTGTTGGCTGACATCTGTCCATGTGAGAGTGATGACCAGACATCTTGTTGACTGATATCTGTCCATTTGTTAAAGGGTGATGGCCAAATATGTTGTTGACTGACATCTGTCAGAGTGTGATGGAGTGATGGCCAGTCATCCGGCTGACTGACATATGTCCAAGTGTGATGGAGTGATGGCCAGTCATCTTTTTGACTGGCATCTGTCCATGTGTTAGCAGAAGTTTGTTGTCACCTCCTTTTCAGAGACTTGGAGGAGAGCCATGAACCCTGAGGTCTACTTAGTCATGAATGAAAATGTTGTCCTGTGGGCTGTTGTATGGGATGGTCATCCTGAAAATTGTGGTATTGCTACACCTCCAGAACAATATCAGAGTAATATCAGCATGGGGTTTTCACTGATGTAGATGCTCCAAAATGAAAATGCTGCTGCTTTGACATCCAGTATGGCCATCATGGTGGCCATCTTGAAAATCTTTTTATGCCTACTCCAATTAACTGGATGGTGATAACAAAATGGTGTAAACTGCAAAACCTTTTATGATATGGACCTAAATGACAGTGGTGCCAATCCCAAAATGACCTTTAAGACAGATAAAAATGGGACTAACAGCTGCCTCGCTAGGCGCTCAGCATTAAGAGGTTGGTGTGTGCGGCATGATGCCCCAGTGCTAGACATCTCTATAAACTGCCACACTGCAGACATGGTAGCAATATGACTGAAAAATTGTTAAAGCTACATTAAAAATCCAAATCACAGCCCCCACCCCCAAAATGACCACCATGATGGACATGTTGAAAAACTTGTCATCACTTCTTGACAAAACGACCGTAACAGAATATGCATATAGCTGGTCCTGAAGTTAAATGGTGCTGTTTAGACCTCTAATATGGCAACCCTACTTGCTATATAAACTTTATTAATATCACCACTCATTTTAAATGAAATATGGCATTGACATGGGGTATTCACTTATATACTTCCTGCAGTACACATATGTAACTGGTCTTGAAAGAAAATGGGGCACAGCTGACTGCTAACATGTCCATACAATTGTAAACAAGTTTGAAAACAAGTACATGTACTTGATTTTGGGTTAGAGTCATAGGTTATTGCATTTAGTTTTGTACTTTATTGAACTTTATAGAAACAGTGACTTGTACATAAATATAAATTAAATGACCAGACAATTTGTTTTGTAGCTGTTAAATAAAGAATTTGATAGTCAGCACTTTGGCATTAATTTCAGGGTCACAGGTCTTGACTATCTGGAGGTGGGGTTGGGTGGGTGGGGGGTTGTCTGTAGTGATTTGTGGTCATGATAACACAAATTGGTATGAATTTTTTTTTCTTTTGTCAAACCCAGTTTGTGGATATGTATATATGTTTCAAAAGATACATTATTGATGAATTTAATCAAAATTGGCAATATGCAGGTATATCCTGGCATTGTGTGCGATGAGTTCATTAATTTTCAATCAGGGTATCAGACTCAGTACAGTGGCAGTGATAGTATTTTTAACTCATTTACTGGGGTATCTTGTAAACATGTTAATTCAAACATATATCAAGAAAAAGGTTTTTTGACCAATTTTAGTATGTTGGCATTGTTCAAGATTATCTGTTACAGTTCCAGTACTCGGCAGTTGAAAAGAATAAAAGCCTTAAAAAGAGATAAGAATGGACTTATTATGGATTCCAGGTAATATGTTTAAGCTGGCAGTGTTAGCTCCTTTGAGGGACTTCTGTTTATAGACAAAAGCCAAGGATGTTTTCATTCTAGGCAGCGGTCAAAATTGACCTTATGGGCAGGTGGCATTGAAATATATTATGCATCTACCTTGGCAGCTTGAGAGATGAAGAATAGAAGGATAGGAATGATTGATACAAGATCCTGTGTATTTTTTTGGTTATTTCTTTGCCTAAACCAAAAACATAAACTTTAAACTGCCTTGTATTCATCTTTTGATGTAGTTGTCTTCTGTCTTCAACATTTTTTTCCAGTATATCTCTTTCACTTCTCTCTCCAAGGAATGTGAGGATTCGGTAAATTTTATTTTTGGTTGACTTTAAATCAATAATAAAATGGATAGCTTTTGACATTCTAGTTTTGTGATGTTGGGACTGTGTGCACCACTTTAATCATTCTCATTCACTATTTGTTCCATCCATGTCTTTGTTATTTGTGTAGTTAAATTTTACATCTTTTCCTAATTTTGACCACTCACAACTTACTGAGTGACTCCTTCTCCTTGTTATAAACCTAGAGTTTATATTTTTAAATATCCATGTAAATATGTTACTATACATGTAGTTAAGAACATTGGCAATAATGGGAATTTAGTATCATCATGTCTGCTTCAGACAGGCATGATTATGAAGAGAACCATGTTTAACCAGAGACTTGTTTATGAAGAGAGCCTTGTTTAATCAGATTCATGCTTATGAATAAAACCATGTTTAACCAAAGGCATGCATATGAAGAAAACCATGTTTAACCAAAGGCATGCTTATGAAGAAAACCATGTTTAACCAAAGGCATGCTTATGAAGAAAACCATGTTTAACCAGAGACATGTTTATGAAGAGAGCCTTGTTTAATCAGATTCATGCTTTTGAATAAAACCATGTTTAACCAAAGGCATGCATATGAAGAAAACCATGTTTAACCAAAGGCATGCGTATGAAGAGAACCATGTTTAACCAGAGACATGTTTATGAAGAGAGCCTTGTTTAATCAGATTCATGCTTTTGAATAAAACCATATTTAACCAAAGGCATGCATATGAATAAAACCATGTTTAACCAAAGGCATGCATATGAAGAAAACCATGTTTAACCAAAGGCATGCATATGAAGAAAACCATGTTTAACCAAAGGCATGCTTATGAAGAGAACCATGTTTAATCAAAGGCTTGCTTCTGAAGAAAACCATGTTTTGCTAATAGAATTTGCAGCTGCATATAAAGAAATGTTGACCTACAATAAGCATTATTATTTATATAGCTTTTTAGGGAAAAATTGCTTGTATTTGAAAATACAAGTACAGATTTACATGTTTTAAGCCATCATGAACACTGTTTTAGCATTGCTACTATTGTGCAAAATCATCTGACGATTTGATACATTGCATTTGCATCAATAAATTACTGGTTGATGATATTCTATTTTTCATGATGTTAAGATGGCAAAGACATACTCCTACTATTACAGCCACTAAAGACACTGGCTCCTTCCCATGATGTATTCAGAAAACAATCGTTAAGAAAATTTTCAAACTTGACAATAGAACATGGTGATTGGCAGAGTGGGGTTCCTCTTGTGATGTCCTAAATACTCAGGAAATGAAACCTACTGAAGACGTTGTACATAGTCTGGGGGTATGGAATGTTTTGACATGTATATTTAGACTTCAGTATCTCACTAATCATTGATTGGTTCAAGTCAGAATTATTAGATATTGGATAAATCATCATACTGCATACATCTGAGATAAGTGATGTGGGGGTTTCAGATCTTCTTTTAGTGAATGCCTATAAAGGTTAGACTGAATTTAAATAGCCTCACAGAGACAACTGCAAATCATCATCAGTTTTCAGGAACACAAAATCATTGGCTATTAATGCATCATACCAACTTAATTCTGAATTATATTTATGTTAATGGCAACAAAAATATAAAATTTGTGAATTGTTAATGACAAATTATATGCAGTTGTTGTTCCTGTTGTGCTGAAGTTATTGAACTATATTGAAGTTATTGAACTATATTGAAGAAAGGTTAATGATGCTACTTTTATATTGCCATGATTTAAAATGTGATAAAGGCTTGTTTGCTGTTTATTTTAGTGACTTTATGGGTACTTACAAAGACTAAAATAGTCCAGAAAGTTGGTTTGTGCTCTGCTCTGTGATTTTAAATTATGTAGATTAGAATAAAAGGCATTTGGAATTAGAACTGTGTATTTCCTCTTGTTATATGGTGGATTTGGTTATTGTTATCTAGAGGATGATCAACCATGGTGTTATTGCATGGATCAAGTAAATAATAAAATAAAATATATATGTGGAATAAACAGAGACCTAGAGCAGAGATATAGAATGGAAGAATATGGGCCCTCATATGCAGAATATAACAATTGAATCAGTTATATAAACAAGATGAAATTGAACATAACATTTGAGTGATACACTTTCTCCTAGAAATAAAATTACCAAATTTATAAAAAAAAAATCCCTTAGCCATTCTGTTTATACAGAGAAGACAAATTTCATCATGAAATCGAGTGAACAATCAAACTCCCATTGCCCAGCATGCTTGCATAACCTGCTTGCTTGCCTGTCACTCCAAATTCAATGTTGGTGACAGGTTATAGTCATTGTATTCTTTGTGCTCCTCTCTCTCTCCAGCCTCCTTGTGGGTCATGAACCATAATTTTTCTCCTCTCTTTACCTCAGTATTGGTATTTATATGCAGTTATTTCCCTTGTGCTTTCCAAGACTTGCTCACTTTGCGTAGCCAAATCTCTCTGTATCTTTAAATTCCATGTCCCTCAAACATCCAGACACCCATCCCTTGGATAATTTATAACAGGAGAATACTTTTTACTTCCCTGGAGTCAAGATTTTACCCATCCACAGATAAACTTGGACTGACTATTTTCCGAGGGAGAATACACAGAACTTTGAATTTTGTCTGGACCCCCCCCCCCAGTTTAACTTAGCCGGTAAGGATTAAATTGATCTAACTGCAGAAAATTAACATATTCCCATCAAGGTTAGAATAATTCTCTATTCTGCCCTATTAATTAAACCAGTTCCTGAAAAATTTCACTTTCTGACACTTAGTTTAAATGTCACAAAATTGTCTTGGGATGGTCTCCACTTTGTCATTTTCTGGTACTTAAACCCAGATTCTTCATATGTCAGACTGTTATCCCAATTAAAAATCAATTATGGCCCAATCCAGGGATGTTAAACCATTGCAGTTTAGTGATTTAATACGGTATCTAGCCCATTAGTAAATTTAATTTGTTTCATGTCACACTGAAAGCAGCAAGATTTACTCAGTTATGTGTTACAGCAACATCTTACAAAATTCACACTGTTACACATCTTGTGTATTGATACAATACTCATCACCATAGATGGGTCACTATATGATGTACATCACAAGACATGGGTCACTACTCACAGTATGATACAAATCACCATAGAGAGGTGACAATATGATACACTTAACAGTTCAGTTCTCACCTATTGTAACATGCTTCATTATAATGTCATTTTGGATATAATATGGTGCCACAATGGAACCCATTACAAAAAATAAACCATTGTATTTGAATTGCTTTATCAAATTTATAACAATAACATTGAAACAAAACACAGGAAGCTTAGTGTGTGTATATATATATATATATATATATATATATATATATATATATATATATATATATATATTTTGTGTTTGTTTGTTTTTTGTTTTTTTCCTTTTTTTTGGCATTATCATTTGACAAAATTCAGTCATTCACTCTACTGTGGTTCAGGACATATATGTAAGTAGTACAAGTATAAATGTACACTATATGCTTGTTGGGTTTATAAACTGAACGCCAACTGCCATGTAATAATGAGGGAGAGCTGTATATATCTTGTGGTAAATTTTATATACTGTTTGTAATTTCTATATATCATTTATTTTATATATACCATTTGGAAATTTCTGTATACCTTGTGCTGTTGGCTATATGCCTAGTGGAAATTGCTCTAAACCTTGTGGTAATTTCTATAACTTGCGGCAATTTATGTATTCTGTGTGTTGATTCTGTATACCTTGTTCTTCCTATATACCTAGTGGTAATTGCCATATACCTTGTAGTGCACGTAATTGCTATATACCTTGTGCAAATTTATGTATACTGTGTGTTGATTTCTGTATACCTGTGGTAATTTCTCCATACCTAGTGGTAATTGCTATATACCTTGTAATTTCTATATATCTCATGGTAATTTATATCTACCGTGTGTTAATTTCTGTATACCTTGTAATTTTTATTGTTACAACTCTGTGATCTTAAACTGTGTAACAGAAAAGGGTGGAAAACCAACAAGTTTTGTAAAATTCAACAGATAATTTATTTCCCTATAATAGAAAGTGAATCTTTAAAAAGAACATAAGTCCTAAAAGTTCTATCTGAAGTCCAAATGTATAAAGTTACAATTGAATTCCAGTGGTATTTCAAATAATTTCCAATATTGAATCTGTTGATGTGCCTATAGTCTCGTATGTACTAAAATGGCATGGATTGTGGTAATGTGTGAACATTCTTTTGATATATTGCAATAATATAATCCAAAATGTCCTTGACTGAATTTACTGTAATTCCAAATTAATGTTTAGTCCAAGAATATTTTTGAGCACTGTATAATCCTTAAGTAAACAAGTTTATATACCACTCCAATTGACCATGGTCACAATTGCCATTTTCTGAAATGAAAATTTCTTTTCTGGAACATTCGAAGGTCAGAAGATAAGCTATATTTTTAACTTAAACTGAAGTAACATTGTTTAAATTAATAATGATCAGAATATTTAATCTGTAATCATAGGGAAATATTAGTTTTATGTTGTTTACAAAATAAATGTGGCTGGTCAGGTGACCATTAACTTGATTTTGGACTAAGGTCAATTACATAATACAGATATACATAACATATAATCATTGAAAGAAGCAAAACAGTTCAGATTAAATATACATAACACTATATGCCATGTCATAATTTCTGTATACCCTGTAGTATTTGCTGCATACCTTGTGGTAATTTCTATATAACTTATGGTAATTTATATATAAGATGTGTTAATCTTTTTAATACTTTGTGATCATTTCTGTATGCCATATGATAATTACTGTATATTTTGCAGTAATTTCTATATAACTTATGGAAATTTATGTACACAATTTACAGTGCCCCTTCCCTTGTCATCACATCTCATAATTTTCTTCACATGTACTTGCTCTTTAACAATTAGAAGACTGTTGTATTGTGTATGTCAGTAATAATATGGCTTGATACAGAATGGAGAATAAAAACCCAAGATTTGTGTGTGGTCATTTCATCTTCAAGCAAATTTCAAAGATACAGTATATTGTCTTTTTACAAGAAAAGACTGATTATAATTGTATTGTTATAGTTCTAGTTGGAACAGACATTGACTGTGTCAGATAAAGAAATAAATTCTCTTTTATTATAGATACTGTATTTAAAATTACAGTGTACTTCCTAAGCAACAGATTGTTTGCAGTGCTCAAAACAATTTTTTTTAATTTGCTGGCCTCTTCTCTGTTATTTGGTTCCCAGAATAAATAGTGGTATAAACACAACAAAACATTTCTTATGGATTAAAAATTGATCCTGGATATTCCATCAAGTACAACAGTTGGTTTGATATTTTGCCAAGTTTTGATTATTTTCCAATGAGTGTTCTGGTTACATGTTTAAGCTGGCAGCATTATTTTTTGATTTTTCGTATCTGATGAATGTTTATTTGATGAAACATGTTTTAAATGACCCCAGAAGGACCAGTTTCAAAAAGTCATTATTGTTTCTGGCAGACTTGGAACAGAGCACAAATGCTGTTGTGTGGATTTGAAGTTTACTGTAATTGATATAGCCTCCTTTGAGTCAATAGTGTATTTTCTCCTAAACTTATTGATCATAAACTGGCTAATTTCTGAATGAGACATCAGTATGTAGGCAATATTTGGCCAGTAAAACTGGTATACAAAGAACACTGAAAAAACCCCATTGTTTTGTCCTTTTTGGGTAGAAGCCCTTTTATATTGTTAAATACAGTTTTCACACTATAATCATGTGCATGAAA
>JAECUM010018808.1:0-13277 GCA_016617855.1 Megalonaias nervosa
AGAGAGAGAGAGAGAGAGAGAGAGAGAGACAGACAGACAGACAGAGACAGACAGAGACAGACAGACAGACAGAGAGAAATCTACTGCCTCCTTCTGTGAAATTAAATTCTTCTGTGTGATCAGTAAAACGACTACTTTGTTTTGATTAAGAATATATATAAAAAAAATTGCTAAAAACAAATTAAAATGTAACTGAGAATGAAATATCGCGTTGATTCACGCCCACTCCTTTATAAAAGTTCACGCGTAGGACACTACTTGTAAAAGATCTTTCCCCTTGGCCAGGGGCGTACAACCTTTTCGGGCTGGAGCCAAAACAGATACAATGCTCAAGGTCGTGGGGCGCATGAGCAAGAACAGTTCCTTATCACTAATTATGCATAGTAATTAAACATTCAGATTAAAATCAGATCTCCACTGTCCTGTGTGAAGACCTGACAGCGACCACTTAGGGGTCATGTTCTGATGACCTATGTTATTACCATTATTATTACCATAATCGATAATTTTATCAGCCAGTCAGATGAAGTCATATCTTCGCGTTTTGGAGACTGATCAATATGACTGAAGAGCATCAATGTGTGACGCACGATTTGATTCAGTTTCAGATTTTTGAAAGCTGCATTTCTTTTGGCTCATTCAAAGGTCACCAGAACATGATCCCTAAGCAGTTGCTGTCAGATCTTCACGTAGGACAGTGGAGAGCTGACTTTAATGAGATTGATTATTTCAAATGCATATTTTCAAAAGGACTACCTACATGGGTGCGGGACGCACAATGTGAAGGACTGAGCCGCATGCGGCCCGTATCCGCGGGTGGACACGCATACCCTCAATACAAGACGAAGACTTAGTCACTGATACACTAAGCACTGAGTATTTTTCATCCCAAAACCTGACCAATTTGTTTCCACCACTAAATCAATAAATTTATATGGCATCAATTAAAGCCACTAACGTTATTAGTTGTCGGTAATAATGATGTTGTTTTATGTATGTTAATATAATAATCCAAAGAGAATATACATCCAAAAAGGACTAATTGCTCTCATTGAATTGTTAATACACCGCTATCAATACGTTATGTGGCCCCTTTGGCGAGGCGGGGAGAGGAGGTGCGGATTGCCTTCAGGCGAAGGGGGAGGGAGCCGTCGGGAACTATTTTTCTTTGCAGCTGAATTTTTCATGGCATTTCACCTCACCTTAGTGTAACGGGGACATTTCCTCTCGAGACTTATATTTAGATTGAGGAAGAGTGACGATGAATGTTGGCAATTGATACAAAAAAAATCGTTATCTGTGGGAAAGTGGGGGCAATACTAAAGAACATTGCTGCCGGGCGCCTCGGTAGGGGCGCCACTAAAGAACATTGCCCCGGGAGCCTCGAACCCTCCCAGCGCCACTGTTTTGGACGAATTATTCGATCCCTTGTATACATATTATAATCAGGATTAAACCATGAAGATACAGTCAAGAGTTCGATAACATTATGAAACACAAACTTGGTCTATTTACATTAATTTAAAAAAAAACAAAACAAAATCACTACTATATGGTTTGAAATTTTATGGAAATTAAGACGCATTTTGTCTGGTTTATTAAATAAAAAAAAACTAAAAAAAAAAAAAAACAAACAAAAAAAAAAAAAACAAACAAACAAACAAACAAACTAAGATATCGAAGAGATAGTAAATCTTCTTCCAGATGGTGACCTTCCCGCGGGTTGCCGAATGTCAACTATGCACCTACCTTACCTCCGTTTCAAAGTCACAGTTGTATCGTGCCATTACCTTTGTCGCAGGTTGATAAATCACAGAGACAAAAGACGCGAAACCTTGTTCAAGTGATAAGAACTGCCCATTACCCTGAGGAAAATGTAGTCTTGTTCTAGCAGGAATACTTGAGAAGTAATTTCCTTTCTCTTTTTATGTTCATTTATTATTTCTTAATATATTGAGACGTACCAGTCTGAGATTGCATCGGTGGCCTTCTACCAAGGTGACTATGTTATTATCAGTCCGGACTCTTGTACTAAACGTGGTGTGGGTTCGAATCCTGGTCAGATCATTCAAACTGTTGCCGTTGTGATGTGCCGTTAAACACCAAATAAAGAAACAAATCATTATGTTTCTCCGAAATAGGTTTAAATCGTTAGGCCATGTTAACACTCTTCTGACACTTCGGTTTAATATGGACCTATTTAGCTGAGATGCCGTAGACTCGACTGATACTTGAATAGATTGAAGCTACGAAGTGATCTTATATCAGTTAACGAAACGAGAAAATTTACAGTCCAAGTTACCGAGCAATTTGTATCTCTTCTTTTGAAACATGTGGGTCTATATGACAAGAAATTTTTACTGTTTGTGTGTCGCGCTCATTTAGTTAGATGGCGCACATTACGCGTCGATAGTCTAGAGGACACCTAGATTAGTTTTTGTAAGATCTTGCATTTGATTTCAGCAGGAATGAATAAAGGAGGCTTCCATCTATAATAATATATAGGAAATGTTACGCACATAAGCGAAAGTTGGGGGGGGGGGAGGACACCAATGTAAATCACACTCGGTTGCTCCAATGATTGATATAGGATCAAATTAGTACTCCACCTACAGTATTAGTACTAGGATATATTGGGAAAATTTGTGCACTGTTCCTACTCGTCGTATAGGTCTGAGCCGACTTTTATCTCATCTCCTTTAGCCGACAGGAAGACATAGAAATAATTTTCTGGCAGCGACGGTATCGTAGTGAGAAAATTGTGATCTGCATCCAGTTCACTTAACGTCTCAAATTTATTGCAATTTTTAATGTTCTAATTCTTTAGTTTGCAAGAATGATGTTTTCACTTGCATCAAGGATTAGAATGAAGTCAAAATAACTTGGATTCTCTATTAACGAGTCTTGTTTCCTTAACTCTAATTTAAAAGATAAAAAGGTGCTCATGTTTACCACTTTAAAATGTTTACGTTATTTTCATCATTTCAGCTTCCTCTATGTCTCAGGAAACCTACATCTTTATCAAAAGTATCACAATCCCGAAACTTTAATAATCTTAATTTGACGAAAAATATCATAAATATACCGTAGCATTCTTTGCATTCGAATCATACTGTTTCGTGAAATTATTATATATTTATTATAGTTTTTTTCAGAATTATATTTGCAGGATTACATGCATTTCCTTTAAGTGGTGTTAGACACATCTGAAAAATTGTAAAGTGATTTTACTAGCGATAGTTCAGGTAACGCATTATGCATAAATTTGGTATCAGCGAAAATCTTAAAAAATGCTTATTACTCTTGTTGTTGTTTTTTTTCTTGACCTCTAGTTTCCAGTATTTTGTTCATTCTTCAGGTTTTCAAAGGAATCAGTTTGAGTACAAAAAAAACCCCAAACATACCGGTGTTGGTATTAAAGAACAAAGAAAATTATGACTGTATTGTATTAATAGCAAGTTTTGTAGTACATATTGTATTAATGTGAGTAACGTGCATAGTATATTTATGCAGCCGATTGTCACGTGTATTCACGTGTTTTAATTATTTCTTATAAGTAAATCATTATTTCTTTTTATCCACGCTTTAGTGGGGGAAATTGTGTAACCCTCCGTCAATCAGTACATTCGCCGGTCCGTCCGTACTCTATATCCTCTTAAAACGCATGGTGAAAATTTACCAAAAATTAGTAAATGTGTTTCCCACTTAATATCCATCTAAGAGAGGTGTATAAATTTTGTTCTCCTCCTCTGGTTTCCCGGAGAGATATCAGACGTCAAAGATCCAAAAATAGCAATAACAGTGACATCTTTACATATATTTCAACTGAACTTTATGCATGCAGTGTTAAATAGATGGGCATATAGTCTATATAAACAATTTTGGGTTACGATCTATGACATGGGTCACAGTGTGTGTGTGTGTGTGTGTGTGTGTGTGAAAATCCGGGAAGAAAAGCGCGCGAATTTGCCATGGTAAGCAATGGAAGATGCTTTAGTTCGTCTTCGTTTCAACTATATACTTTATATTACCTATAGTAACATGTGCTACTTTATCACATATTCGGTACACTTTGCCTATAGTGTATGCAGTTTCATATTTTTGATATTATAGCATGTGAACATATCTCTTAAATGTAATTCTGATTGGTCCAAATAAGCCCATGCAAATTATTGTGCAGTATTCTCTTTACTGATTGGCTGCGATCGTGGGGAAAACTTTTCAACCCCGCCTTCTGGAATTTTTTTATTTTCAATTAACATTTTGGCGGCCATTTTTTCGATTCGAGTCACGAAAGGAATTGGGGAAAAATGGTCTCGTCTGTCTGAATATGGCCAATTTACCACCACAGGGGATTGTTATGTTCATGTATAACATATTATAACATGAAAAATGGCTAAAACCCCAAGACAACCACAACAACAACAAGTAAAACTAAAGGTATTGCTCAGTTGATAGCGGGTGTGTGCGGTGGGGTTGGAGGTGGGCGGCAAACCTATAACGTGGAATCCATCCTATATACAAGCGTGGTTTAAATGTTAACTTACAGAGGTAAATAAACTCTCCTCTATTCAGGGAAGAACGTGGACATAAACCGGTATCCAAACCGACAGAAGTTTATCCAACCACTGCATATTTACGCGGTAAATATGCGATACAATTCCGACTCAAAATAAAATTTGTTTGCATATTCTGCAGTCTGCTTTTCCAAATAAAGTACTGCAAATATCCGGTCACAAATACATTACAGCAAATATGGGAATTTCTTCACCTAGTAAACCTTCTTTCACATGGATATTGCAACAATTTAATGTTTAGTTGTGAAAGTGACATGTTAGGTTACGTAAATATGGATCGCCTACTGCACTCTAACGGGTACTGCATTAAACAATGCGACATCACGCGCATTGGACATTCTGTGTTGAAAAATGATTTTGTTTGTGTAAAATGTTCTGTTTATTGGGAAGGATGCATGTTCTTTGACTGATGGTTTGTAAGAAAATTATGATCTACTTTCAAACGTTAATACTAGTTCAGCTTTGTTTAGGACTATTTTTACGCACAACAAATTAAAGATGCAACGTCTTCAGAAGGAACTAAATTGTTCGTTCTTCTTTCTATCTAAATAATTTCCACTGAAATAAAAACTTTGTGATAAAAAGAATCTCAAATGGGTAATGATTTAATATTAAATTTATGAAACTCGTTAAATGACGTCCAGCTGGACATTATTCAACTCATTTCATAAATTCAGTATTAAATCATTACCCATTTGAGATCCTCTACATATTAACATATATTAAGAGAATGGGTTTATACAAGGGTTCAGGCACTAACTGTAAACTCCTACATTATTGATCTTTTATGTTACAGACCATTTTGAAATTGTTTAAAATAAATGTCTCCAAATAATGTTGTTATTCCCTACAACAACTCACATTTTAGCCATGAGCGTCTATAAATGTATTATCTAATTAAGGTCATCAAGCTAGTCAGGTCACATATTTTAAACGTATTATCTAATTAAAGTCATCAAGCTAGTCAGGTCACATATTTTAAACGTATTATCTACTTAAAGTCATCAAGCAGGTCTGGTCACATATTTTAAACGTATTATCTAATTAAAGTCATCAAGCAGATCAGGTCACATATTTTAAACTTTGATGCTCTCGCACTGAGATGAAAGAGAGCTGAATTAAAATGCAAAGATAAATTAAATCACATGTTTCTACATAAAGAAATATTTCACTCCTGAAGTGGAAACATTTTGTATTATTGCTCGAGCATTTGCTACTCCTGACAAATATAATGTTTTCAGTTCACACTTGAAAAATAATATTATATCCACTCAAAGAAGGGAGATATCCTTTACTTACAATGCAATAATATTTGTCATGTGACTATCGTTACGGCTGCCGATGACATAATGTCGATGAGTCTTAAAGAGAACGGATTTTCTTGCCATTATGATATAGGTTTTATGTAGGTTTATCATAGATGGTTCTGAGAGACAAAAAATCTCGACAAATTTTCTTAAATGTCAAAATTTAATTGATTGCATTTGATTTAATATGCCTCCATCTTCAGCTGATCAATCCTTCCTGAAAAAGATACGGTCAAAAATTCAAACACTGATTGTTAAAACGTACTTGTGTTATTGTTCTATGCAAAAGATTTTCTTTGTGCATTCGAAAAGCAGAAAATAATTCAAAATAAAGCAAAAATGATATTGGTGCTTCCTTTGCAATGAATAAATTATCTTTTGCACTAAAGAATTTCGTGTATTGTTTGCTATTCATTGCTTCGTCGTTCAAGCTTAGTATCACCTCATTCATTACGAAAGTAACAATTAGAGTTCTTTTCTTTCGTATGTTTAGATGAGATAATTAAGTGCGGCATTACGCCTAGAGATAAGAAACATAACAGCATATGAAAGTAAGAAATTAATGACAAAGCTAACATGTTAGCGCTTTCACAATTTAAATTGTCATGTCGGTACACGTAACTCAGAGTGAGACTGTTACTCGCGTTTTGCAGCTGTTAGTGAAGACAAATAGATGAAACCAATCTTGCCAGAAATTAAAAATGACGGTAAGATGACTAGTTTAAGCATTCTATCCAAATGATCAAAACTTTCGATACGCATGTCAGGAATTCAGAACGAGGCTAAGATATTACTGCTCGCATTCTTGTGCATGTCTGGCAACAGTCTGTCAGGGAGTACGTGTTGCACCAATATTCTGGGTTTTTGTGGACGCCCCACAAGGACTCTTTCTGTAGATATTCACAGTCTATAGAACCATCGGCCCACCATATATAACGGTCTCTGCAAACGGGATTTCGCACTGTAAAGATATAAGCGTACATATCAAGGGCTCGCGCACACAGAGGAAAGGCCCACTCTCCTCTGGACTTCACCTCTAAATATGGCCTACATCCGTACATCTTAGCTTACCAAGGTTCCGATACTATCTACACCTTGAGGGATCGATAAGATATTTCAGTGCTTTGCCCTAGCGTCATCTATTGGATTTCATAATTTCCTTCCTTATTATGTAATGCCAACTAACCTATAGTGTGTAACAGCAGAGCATTGTACATCGGCCGAAAATAGTTGAGGCAGTTGACTTCAAAAGGATACTTTGTTAGTTTAAAATCGAAAATATGACTACGTACCAGAGAGAAGCCATTACAGGTGTATTTGATGGATGAGGTGGTTTGCCACCGCATCCAAAGAAATTCACAGACCCGAAGCACCGAAATATCTGATCGACCTGCCAAGGTTTAGATAGGGTTAACATATCGGAACCTTGGCTAGCGAGGATGACACCCGTAAAACTTAATAGCTGGCGGCTACAGGTTCCCTCCACCGGAATAATGTCTACGGGCGCCCTTAGTACACATAGAATTATGGAGCAAAATCTTGTATACTCACAATTTCTTTCAGACTACTAATTATGGCGTAACCTCCAATCAGAAAATCATTAGCCTTTATTTTCGTTGAGACCCCCCCCCCCTTCAGATGAATGGTAGAGGCATCAATTTGAACCTCGTTACTGAAAACGAATCAATCTCGTGACGGGAGCACGTGACAAAATATCTATAACATCAAAATATTGATTCATTGGAAAATAAGATTTAAAAACTACTTTAAATTAACAATATATTTCTATGTTTTAACATGTTTAAGCAGCAACAACAACAACAACAATAATAATAATAATAATAATAATAATAATAATAATAATAATAATAATAATAATTTTTGGAGAATAATACATTCGATTCAGAATCAACCAATCTTACATGTAGTCCTTGAATAAATGAATATTACAACTATTAATGTATCGTCTATGTACCCAAAAAAACCTCTTACATTCTACAATGTCTGACACACTCACATGTAATCATAAAATATACATGCACAAATTCGATTAGATATACATTTGGAAGATGGGAAAGTTGTGGGGTGTATCCAAGCTAGATATTTCAGTTATTTGGATCTATTGCATAATAGAAATGAAGAAATCCTTGAAAAGCATTCTTGAAAGAAGATACTGTTGGTGTTCGTTGAATATCATTGCTAATCATATTCCACAACTCTACTGGTGTTCGTTAAATATCATTGCTAATCATATTCCACAACTCTATTGGTGTTCGTTGAATATCATTGCGAATTATATTCCACAACACTGTTGGTGTTCGTTGAATATCATTGCGAATTATATTCCTCAACACTTGCAGAATATGTAAATGATGTTGTGTACAAGTCGTTTTGTATTTGGGCAAATGAAGATTAGAGTTCGAAATAGAGTGTAGATTGTGTGAATGGATATAGGAAGCTGGAATTAGGAGATTATTGATATATTGTGGATATCAAAATGGCTTTAAAGCACTTGACTCTATAATTAAAACGCAATCACTCTCATAATAAATGTGAGGATGGATAGTCTTTTCTTGTAATAATCCAAGCGGCTCGTTTTCTGACGTTTAATAATCTATTCAATGTTAGCAGCATTGCAATTTCCCAATATTGTCAACCATAATCAAACAAGGGCAATATATAGTCAGTATAAAACATTTTTAACATTGATTCTGGCACATACTCAAATAGTCTGTTCTATAAGGCTATTTTGTAGGTTAATGCAGAACACACGCGCTTTATTTGATTTTCCCACAAAAAAATGCTGTCGATAATCAGCCTTGATAGCTTTGATTTTCTTCTGATAGTTAATGTAATTCTCTTAAAAAAAACATACTGATATCCTCTACTTTCTTTATTCTTTGCCTTGAACCAGCTGTTATGTTGTTATTTTTTTCTGTGTGTTATCTTCCTGTTATGTTAAGAATAAAACCAAGCAAGATAGAAAAGGTGAAAGAGATAATGGGACATATAAACTTACAGACATACAAAGAAATAAGCAAACTGAAAAACAGACAGAAAACGATAGGCACGTTTACATATATATATATATATATATATATATATATATATATATATATATATATATATATATATATATATATATATACTTACATGCCGTCGAGGCTGTAACAGCAATTAAAACGGAAAATACTGCAAATATGACGAGAGTCTTCATTGATAATTTAATGTCGCTGTTCCCACTTGGTGTAATCGAGAGAGGGGTGATATAAGTCAGGGACTATTGAAGACCAGAGAAAATCGTGACCGTTCGTACCGTACGCATTCACTTGAGCAAGCTCCTGATGTTTCATCATGCCATCTTCATTTTTAAGATCGTGTATGTGTTCTATAATGTACGTGTTCTATCATCTGTGTTCTGTTATCATTGATTTTGTGTGCTACAAATATTGTTAACAGAAGCAGTCTCCATTTTCTATTTGTTTAAGTTTCTTGTTTGTACGAATACATTTCGCTATCAAATTAGTTTTGTCTTTCATTCGTGTTTGCTAAGACAACGTGTGTGAAAAAAAAAAAAAAAAAAAAAAAAACCAAAAAAAAAACGATTTGGCGTAATCTTTTGGTTTTACTACTTTCTCTGAAGAAGAAGAAAGTTTGTTTGAACATGTAAAAATTATCTAGGTTTGTTTTTCT
Source organism: Megalonaias nervosa (assembly GCA_016617855.1). Taxonomy (NCBI): domain Eukaryota; kingdom Metazoa; phylum Mollusca; class Bivalvia; order Unionida; family Unionidae; genus Megalonaias; species Megalonaias nervosa. Next base: position 9,578 of record JAECUM010018808.1, read on the forward strand.
GGGTCTTGGTTTTCCAAACTGCTTTACATTTGTTGAACGTCTATACGGTATGACGCCATGTCCCGGAAATAGGACTTTGTACAAGTTAGAGGACGTGATGCATCGCATAGTTACCTTATACATTAAAGGTATAACGGTACTAATTGTACAACCCCAGGTGGGCGGAGCTTAAGGTGTAGGAACATTGCATTCAGAAATAAACCACAAAACTAGCTGTGATTGGTGCATTATGTAAGAGTTGTACTTTCTGTTAGGCTTAATAAAAGTTGAGCCTCTTGGCAACATGTGAGATTATGTTAATTCATAACTATATCACATTTTGTATTTTTTATGATTTTTTTAAAATGTGGTACACATGACTGAAAATGTGTCTGGTGTAACTAGATAACTCTTACCCCTGTCTAGTTCCAGCAGAGTTATCTCTCTTAAATGCAATGGAGTACCTGGTTCTGTCCTTGTCAAATTGACAATCTAACATTGTTCTCTGTGACAGTGGGTGACATGCATGCTGAGGTAGGATAGAAAGTATATTTATTTCACAAAACATTAGCATTGAGGTCTATGGAAAAACAATTGGTACCGTGATACCTAAAGGGAAGAACAGCCTCCCAGTGTATCCATAGAAACACATACATGTGGGCGGCATTTATGAACTGTACTAGTTAGATGTAGGAAAACAAATGGATGCTGAACATTTCTAGTCAAACAGTGACAGTCTTTTAAGAATAAAATGTATGAAATCTTCCGAAAATAGCACAAGTTGACTTTGGATGGTGGCTTTTGATAACTATAGCTATGACAGACATAGACTTGTATTGCCTGAAGGCTTTATGTATGTATACGGTAGTCAGCTCTCAGATTGGCATATATGCAACAAAATAAGTTATGTAAACATAATATAGTTGATTTTGGCCAAATATTGACTATTTTACCTGCAAAACATGATAAATCATGTATAAAAAAACAACTATCTTGGTTTTGTAAGACATGCCATAAACCAAAATAGAGAACACTCTAGGTTCACTTGTAGATAGATCACTTGTATCATATAGGATATTCTGGTATGAGTAATTTTAGGTAATTTATTAAAGATATTGTATTCATTCCCACTTTGATTTTAATTGTCCTGCTCTAATTGTCCATTTTTGTGCACTTTTTCCTGCCTTGAAATTATTCATGCAGTTTATTTAGATAAGTTCTCTGGCATTCACTTTGTTGAAGTAGCAGGGAATACCAACAGACAAGAACAGTTTCTTTAAGTCAGCATTTCCTATTGACACTTGTATAAGCCCAATTATAACCTACTATTGACTTTCAATTCATTCTATTTATTTCTGTCCAGCTACTCTCTTGGAATTTCCATATTAGGTCAAACATTGAGTGATCACCATATTAGTCACATACTGCCCATTCCTTCCATTTAAGTCCACACCGTTCTTCAAACTTTGCATCCCATCGCAAGAATCCAAACTGGAATGGGATCATATTGGCATGTTTATGGCAGGCTGCACTCCACATGCCGGCATTGTAGAGAACACGAACTATGTGATAAAAAAATAGCCTCCTCATCTCAGGAAACAAGATTACATCACTCCTGAGGTCTCCACTACATATAGAAACCTGAATTTTAGGTTCTCACTTTATCAATAATGTATTTTTATATAATTTAATTGCATTGAAGTTAATACATGTGTTCATGAACTCATCTATATTACATGGATAATATATTGGAGGAAATAAAAATACCACACCTTATGTATATCATTCAGTTATCTCCCTTACACCAGACATAACATTTAAAAAAATAAAAACTCACATTTTCAGTGATTGGTTATGAAAATAAAGAGAAGATTTATGAAGTATTATATTAGCCCTCAGTCTTGATGCAAATGTAAGTAGAAGCAATTTAATAATTTCTCACAGGAAAGTTTACAAGTTTAAAAACTGATAAAGTATGTTTTGTTTGGTTTAGGTATTTGTCTGCTTAACTGAAGCTGCATTATTGTTCATTTCTTATGTAGAAGAAATATAAACTATATGCATCTATATTATCCAAATTATTCACCCTTTTATATTAGATGGGAATGAACACCACTTCACCTGAAATTTTGGTGCCTGTAAGGGATATTATAGCACTGGTGCCTTCAGACTGTCCTTGGACCTATGGGGCACTGCCTCCATATATTTGTCCAAGGTAAAGTCATCAAACTTTCACTTCTCATTTTTCTCATTGCTGCTTTTGTCTACTTTAATTCCTTTATCATATGCTACATCTCCCTTTTAGATACACACCTTCCTCCTGTTTTTTAACTCCATTTGACTCACTATACTTATTGTTTATCTTTGGCATTTTTCTGTATTTTATTCCCCAAATTTCACCCCCAAATTCAATATAACCACTTAGAAGCTGTGATCTACAATATTTGGTGACAGATTGGCTTATTGCATCAATTTTATTCACTACACAAAGGAGGAAAGCTTTCTATTTGTATTACAAAGAGGATGGGTAGGTTGACCTTTGTGTGAGGACTGGGGGTTAGTGACCTCATGTATCTGCAGACAGTGTAAAGTGTTGAAAGCTTGTACTTTATAACAAGATTGGGTCATGTCCACCTGTTTCTGATGTTAAGTTCTGCATCTACCAAACAAATATAAAGTCCATTGTATTAGGTGAATTGTGCTTTTTGAAGTAGAAGAGGTACATACTATTTGGTACATTGACCTTTGACCTAGTTATTACATAATATGATATAATGTGATTTATCCCATATCACCCATGTGAAGTTCCATAAGTGCTGATGTGAATAAAACACAAGTCCTAGTTAAAACAAGTCATTTTATTCCCAAAATGTTGTTTGGTAGTAAAGCACAAATATGAAAACAGCAGCTGAAATAGTTCAAAGACCATTACATACACATTTAATATAAGACACAGCTTGGTACCTCATAAAATTGTTTTTGACAAGCGAGACTAAGTACACTTGTTACTTGTACAGTCCTAAGCTATATCACAGATTATTGAAAAAATTAAGGTTGGCTTTAGGTATAACGGTACCAATTGTACAACCCCAGGTGGGCGGAGCTTAAGGTGTAGGGAACATTGCATTCAGAAATAAACCACAAAACTAGCTGTGATTGGTGCATTATGTTGTACTTTCTGTTAGGCTTAATGAAAGTTGAGCCTCTTGGCAACATGTGAGATTATGTTAATTCCTAACTATATCACATTTTGTATTGTTTATGATTTTTTTAAAATGTGGTACACATGACTGACAATGTGTCTGGTGTAACTAGATAACTCTTACCCCTGTCTAGTTCCAGCAGAGTTATCTCTCTTAAATGCAGTGGAGTACCTGGTTCTGTCCTTGCCAAATTGACAATCTAACATTGTTCTCTGTGACAGTGGGTGACATGCATGCTGAGGTAGGATAGAAAGTATATTTATTTCACAAAACATTAGCATTGAGGTCTATGGAAAAACAATTGGTACCGTGATACCTAAAGGAAAGAACAGCCTCCCAGTGTATCCATAGAAACATACATGTGGGCGGCATTTATGAACTGTACTAGTTTGATGTAGGAAAACAAATGGATGCTGAACATTTCTAGTCAAATAGTGACAGCCTTTTAAGAATAAAATGTATGAAATCTTCAGAAAATAGCACAAGTTGACTTTGGATGGTGACTTTTGATAACTATA
>JAECUM010018809.1:0-75597 GCA_016617855.1 Megalonaias nervosa
CCAACTCTGCCCCTTCACTATGAATGAAAAGAAGGGATAAGGATTTCTTATTCGCATAAACTATCCATCATCCAGATGTTTGAATAATAAAAAAAATACCAAAACAAGCTATGTAAACTGGTAGCAAAGATGAGGTCTTCCTATTTTAATTCTCCCAAATTTTACTTTCCAATTTAAAAGATGAAATATAATTATACTAATAATATTAAGAAAATCTAGTGTATTGTGGCAATTAGTACCTGAATTTATAATGCAAGGCATTAATAATTCTTTTTGGCCAAAGTTCCAACCTGTATACATCTCTACACACTGACCGATAAGCCATGTACGTGTCTTGTGCCAATGAAATGGATGTAGCTGTAACCTATTGCAACCAATCAGAATAAGTTTTATATTTACAGCATATCCTTTTTATGTTAATCCTGTCAATAGACTAATCCATTTTCATGTGCAATACTGTGGTGTTACACACTGTTATATAGTTTAGTTTGTTGTGCTTTGTAGGGTTGTGATGTTAGACACTTTTATATAGATTAGTATGTCATGTTTTCTGGGGCTGTGATGTTACACTTATATCGGTTAGTTTGTCATGCTTTCTAGGGTTGTGATGTTAGACATTTTTATATAGGTTAGGATGTTATGCTTTCTAGGGTTGTGATGTTAGACATTTTTATATAGGTTAGTATGTCATGCTTTCTAGGGTTAGGTTAGGATGTCATGCTTTCTAGGGTTAGGTTAGGATGTCATGCTTTCTAGGGTTGTGATGTTAGACACTTTTATATAGGTTAGGATGTCATGCTTTCTACGGTTGTGATGTTAAACACTGTTATATAGGGTAGGATGTCATGCTTTCTAGGGTTGTGATGTTAGACACTTTTATATAGGTTAGGATGTCATGCTTTCTAGGGTTGTGATGTTACACATTTTTATATTGGTTAGGATGTCATGCTTTCTAGGGTTGTGATGTTACACATTTTTATATTAGTTAGTATGTCATGCTTTCTAGGGTTGTGAGGTCCAAGTCATGAATTAAAGTAATGTTACCAGCATGAGGAAAACAAATAATTCACCAAATCATAAAGTTGAACAGACTGGTCTGGACTGAAACTTTGTTTAGCATGGATAGACATTAATTTAATGACTGTGCTTCATATCTGACTAGGTCCAAGTATAAATATAAATGTTGGGTGTATTTCCTTTACTTCGGAAATGAATTAGAGCTACATTATTGCCATAACAGATCCAAGTGATATGAATGTTATTACTGATCAATGAAAAGACAAGTAATTGGTACTATTCAGACAAAGGAACTGATCACAATAGTAAAGTCAACTTGCATCAATACAAACATAAGTATATCTGGCGAATGATATAAAAAGAGGGAAAATTTCCTTTCTGCAATTATAGCAGAACTGATTTCAGTGCTCCCTATCTGATGGTAAATTATTCAATTGCACCTGTGCTAAAAAGACTACCTCTTGTAAGAGAGGACCTGCCTTTAGGGAGACCTTCAAAGTTGTGTCTATCTTATATTTCTGATAACAAAAAATGTTGTACTATAACATTATCTATCTCCACAACAGGTGCTCTCTGTTTAGTTACTTAGTATCCTTGTTGCTCAAAATACAACAAAACTTTCACTGGCTTAAACTCATCTTAATAACCAAAATTCAGTAAACGAAGCTTCTGCAATTGAAATTTTCTGCAATAAAGCTGTAGTTAAGAGCACCATGGCAATCTGTAACAGGAACTCTCTGGAACCAATTAAAGACAGGAAATAATACATTTCTCATAATTTACTAAGTCTCACAATTTATAGTCCAACTTGTTTGTTTTCCATTATGGCCATGTTAGCAATGCTATTCCTATACTTTATTTTTGTCTAAAAACTTATTTTCTTTGCTTTAAAACCAAGTTATAACTACATCAAAATGATGTCAATCAAAGAATTTAATGATCTACACTACCATGATATAATGAATGACACCTAAAGTGATGTTCTGATGTAACAAGGGCTGTTTCAAAATGAAAGATATGGGTGGGGTTGGAGTTAAGGTGTTGCACATCATGCATGGGATTGTGGGTTCCACAGTGGGTTTTTTTCTTCCTGTCCCCAAGTTTGGACATGTGCGCCCCAATGGACATTCCTTTTCATCAGGAAAAACTGCAAAAGCTCTATGTTTCTTTGGTGGATGTATATCCATCTCTGTGTCACCATTAGCAGTGGCCAAAACTATTAAAAGTGATAAAAAATACAGCAAGAAGGTAATAAATATTCATTTGAGACTGATGATCTGGCAATGAAAACAGTCAATGCTTGTGTAATCAGTGGTCAGTTGCAATGTAAAGTCTCTGATGGACACTAATATAACATTTTTTCAAGTTCAAGTCACACCTATGACAAGGAAGATTTATTTTGAGGTTGAATTGATCACAAAAAAGACAATATTAAATATTATGGGAATAATCAGTCTGTCATTTAATTATTAATTTATTCATTTCAAATGTGAATTAATTAAGTAATTAAGAAAAAAGGGTTTTTATTACAAAAATTCTGGTAGATAATGAGTGAACACTGAATTTAAATGAGAGGAAGAACCGGAAAGGAAAATTCCACGGTGCAGCTCATTTCAGGTTAACTTGCTATTTAAACATGTTAATGTTTTCATGAGTTACCTGAGCCCATGCTAAAACCTTTATTGTACTAATGAAAGTGTTGAAGGAAATCTGATGTACAGTGCCAACAACAAAGTAGAGGTGGCAAATTTTTTATTAGTACTACTAGTACATTATGAACTTTTCCTTTGTCCTTCTAAAATGTGTCCCCCACATTTGAAGGGAGGGGGGATGGAGTCTATAAGTCCTTGGGATCCTAGATGCGACACTAGTTAAAGGCACTTAAATAAATATGGGTGAAGGGCTTCATACAGATTGTTCTGTTAATTTGTTAACTAGTCCAAGTGCTTATCCTCAGATAATATATCAAGACTTCCCATACTGTAATCAACAATTTATAAAGTATATAAAATGACAGTTAAATCACTAGAAAGAAAAGGCTATATCAGAAAGTAAACAGATAACATAAATCTCTCAAAAGGATTGGTGCTCTACAGGCTAAAATGAATTTGCTAGGATCGGAATTATCAATGATATTCTCAACAAACTCTAGTACAATAGATTTGGAAACAAAAATGACATATCAGCATCATGTTTAAGAAGGATCAACACTGAACCCAATCAGTAATGACCACCCACGAGAAAGAGCCAAACTGGCCTCTGTACACAGGTGACCTCCATGCAGGTCCACCTTTCGAACTTGATTTCTGAACAAAATCATGCATTAATGATGTTACTATTACTATTATTATTATTATTATTATTATGATTGCTCCTACTACTACTACTACCATTATTATTTATTAACGTACTTAATTTAGTACACTATTCAACATAATCAAAGAACACATATGTTGTTCTCTCCCAATGTAATACTCCACACACAAGAGTACTGTATCCTGCTGTCATTTAGTTCAACACATTGGGACAAGTCTGACCACCTTTACACAGTGGTCATCTGGTCACAAATGTCGTTCTGATTTCCTGTCTGCAGATTTCCTACATAAAAATTATGTATATAAAGAACTCCATCAAATGGTTGCATTTAGCAAGGTGTAAAAAGCTGTTATTCTTACATCATGAGTTAAAAAGTACATAAATAATATATCAAAGGCATAAAAAAGCATAGGTATTCAAGCAGCATGATATACAATTCCAATGTTTCCCTGTGGCAGACATCATAAAAGCACCAATTCAGCTAAATCAGGCCTTGCCATGTAAGAATAGCATGTTTATTTTGGTCTGATGACACTATGCATTGAGAAATTAAAAATAATGATACTGACATTGAATTACATTGGTTCATGACTTCATCTTTTGATCTTTGCTGTGCTACAATTTTAAATTTTTCTTCATAAATTGTTTATTGATGAATGATGTTTAACACATTTTACAGCTGTTGCCATTGTTCCTTTGTTGTTCTATTGCAATTGTTCTCTTGTTGTTCTGTTAATTTTGTCCAGGTGGCCCAGTCTCAGTTCTACTGTTATTCCTAATTTTTCTGTAACTTTTACTCTTTGTCTAATTGGTTCTCTAGTTGTTGTTGTTTCTCTCAAAATAGATGAAGTCAATAAGGAAAGTGGCTGTCAAAAGCAATGCCTTCTTTTGTAGGTCCATTTCAACAGGGACTGAAAAGGAAAAGTTCAAAATTTGAAAGGTCAAAGCTGACTGAAAAAAACTTGAGGTTGAATGCAACATTTGAAGTTAGATTCGCAACAAAAAAACTGTGAAAAAAAGTTCTTTTATTAGATGACTAGGGAATGTATCATTACTTAAATTTCACAATGAATAAAACACAAGATCAAATTTGACACTTTACATGCCATTATGATTTATACATCTACACAAAACACAAGATCAAATTTGACACTTTACATGCCATTATGATTTATACATCTACACAAAACACAAGATCAAATTTGACACTTTACATGCCATTATGATTTATAAATCTACATAAAACCATCAATCAAAAACTTATATACTAGGCTAAAAATCTCTCATTTTTCTGAAAGTAAAGTTTATGTATCAGCATAGATTCATTTCATAGCATCTCTAAACAGGTTGCTTATATAACTGACTTAATATATTGACAAAGTTTGATAAGTTTGAAAGAATAGATGAGAGTCAAGAAGATGAAGAAATTAATAATGATAATATGAAAAAGACAGTGAATAATAATAATAATTATCATCATCATCATGACAGCACAAGACCAGACACTAAAGGTGAACAAGATAAAAGCAGGTGTACAGAATCAAGACGTCTCCCCCTTGTACAGAATGTGTACAGAATCAAAACATCTAGCTCTTGTACAGAATGTGCAAGAGCTAGATGTGACAGTATATCACCAAAACAGCAAGGTCCAACAAGTTAGTTCCATGTGACAGTCAATCGCCAAAACAGCAAGGTCCAACAAGTTGGTTCCATGTGGTGGTCAATCACCAAACAGCAAGGTCCAACAAGTTAGTTCCATGTGACAATCACCAAAACATTAAGTACCAACAAGCTAGTTCTTGTGACAGTCAATCACGAAAACATTAAGTACCAACAAGCTATAGTTCTTGTGACAGTCAATCACTAAAACATTAAGTACCAACAAGCTAGTTCTTGTGACACACAATCACTAAAACATTAAGTACCAACAAGCTAGTTCTTGTGAGTCAATCACAAAAACTTTAAGTACCAATAAGCTAGTTCTTGTAACAGACAATCACTAAAACATTAAGTACCAACAAGCTAGTTCTTGTGACAGTCAATCCCTAAAACATTAAGTACCAACAAGATAGTTCTTGTGACAGTCAATCACTAAAACATTAAGTACCAACAAGCTAGTTCTTGTGACAGTCAATCACGAAAACATTAAGTACCAACAAGCTATCTTCTTGTGACAGTCGCTAAAACATTAAGTACCAACAAGCTAGTTCTTCTGACAGACAATCACTAAAACATTAATACCAACAAGCTAGTTCTTGTGACAGTCAATCACTAAAACAGTCAGTACCAACAAGCTAGTACCTTGTGACAGTCAATCACTAAAACATTAAGTACCAACAAGCTAGTTCTTCTGACAGACAATCACTAAAACATTAATACCAACAAGCTAGTTCTTGTGACAGTCAATCACTAAAACAGTCAGTACCAACAAGCTAGTACCTTGTGACAGTCAATCACTAAAACATTAAGTACCAACAAGCTAGTTCTTGTGACAGTCAATCACTAAAACATTAAGTACCAACAAGCTAGTTCTTGTGACAGTCAATCACTAAAACATTAAGTACCAACAAGCTATCTTCTTGTGACAGTCAATCACTAAAACAGTCAGTACCAACAAGCTAATACCTTGTGACAGTCAATCACTAAAACATTAAGTACCAACAAGCTAGTTCCTTGTGACAGACAATCACCCAAAAAGTCAATACCAAGAATCTAGCTCCTTGTGACAGTCAATCACCAAAACAGTACCAACAAGCTATCTTCTTGTGACAGTCAATCACTAAAACAGTCAGTATCACAAGCTAGTTCTTGTGACAGACAATCATTAAAGCATTAAGTACCAATAAGCTATCTTCTTGTGACAGTCAATCACTAAAACAGTCAGTACCACAAGCTAGCTCCTTGTGACAGTCAATCACCAAAACAGTCAACAAGCTCCTTCTCCTGCCAATCCCATGGAAGTTATATTGCTACATCCATGAAAAGCTGCTGAATGACAGGGGAAGATAGCATATTCTGCTGTCGTGTTTGGTTCCACCATATCTAAATGAATTTTTTGCGGTGAAAGATAACCGAGGTAGAAATTAGAGGTCAACTCTGACCTCCATCCTATGGTTTGTATAAAATCAGCAGGGAACAGTTACATTCTAATGCAATGTTTGTCAAGACTGTCCTAACCTCTCAAGCCAATATGCCTAACAAATTTATTTGATCTTGGAATAATGCTCTGTATGCAGAATGAATAATCCATCCAATATAGGATGATAAAGCCTGCAACAAGATACCGTCAGTTCCCTGTTTCAAAGGTAAAAATAGATGCTATCTCATTCTTCATTCCCAGCTTTGCTCAATATGCTATCTCATTCTTCATACCCAGCTTGGCTCAATATGCTATCTCATTCTTTATACCGAGCTTGGCTCCATATGCTATCTCATTCTTCATACCAAGCTTGGCTCAATATGCTAACTCATTCTTCATACCCAGCTTTGCTCAATATGCTATCTCATTCTTCATTCTCAGCATGGCTCAATATGCTATCTCATTCTTCATACCCAGCTTGGCTCAATATGCTATCTCATTCTTCATTCTCAGCATGGCTCATTATGCTATCTCATTCTTCATATGTAGCTTGGCTCAATATGCTATCTCTTTCTTCATACCCAGCTTAGCTCATTTTAGGTACCACTTCAAGCCCTCCACAGGTCCTGTAGATGCCTGTGAGATGAAGGATTCAGGCTGGAAGGACTGATTCCTCTGGAGCTGGAGCTTGTTCAATGAAGGCAGGGGCAGTCATGAATGATACTGAATGATCCTAACAGAACTGTAGATAGTTCCGGCCGACCACCACAGCATGCATTTTCTGATCCTGCCTCCTGTAGCTGGGACAAGTAGGAAGCAGGCCTGATATGAGCTGACCCAATGATGCTTTTGAGAGTGGTTCAAACTGTACCTTATTCAACTATGTCAGAATCAATGACAGATTGCACTTAGGCACAGATCCAATGCCTTCAGGTGTGACAAATTGAAATTTGTCAGAATACTGGAGAGGTCTTTGTTTTGTCCTATATCGATCTCCCTTGATGATGCAACCTGTCAGAGCTCATTGAACAGTAACAATTTATCATGATGGGAAATAAGTTCTTCACTTCAAAGGGACATTGTAGTGAGTTAGCTATCTGGGGTTTTGTTGCCTTAAGTGGAGGAATGTGTCTTTGCTCATTTTCAAGATGTTGTGGGTTGTTTAATATGATTCAGGTTAAATGAACAGGGTCTGGATGAAACAAATAGATCCACCAGTGGTCAAACCCTGTGGGGTAGAGACATGACTAAATGCTGAGGGAACAAGTGACCATTCTGCTTGTATTAGTTGATTCTTTCAGAACAAATATATTAAGTCTGCCTGTAATGTGACAGACATGCATACGGATTTGTGATTGATGGCACCACCTTAGAAAATCCCAAACCAGGAAGCTATGGTCTGGAGATCTGGTACCCCCTTGCCTTCTGAAATAATTCACCACAGTGGAGCTGTCTGATGGAATGAATATACTCTTTCCATAAAGTATCTCCTGTCACCATTTACGAGTTTTCACTTGGCCTTCATCTCTAGGATACTGATATGCAATTACCAAACCCGATTCAATGACAATCCACTAACCTCCTGAAATGTTGGCAAGAGCTGGGTACTGCAGGCTGCCATGCTTACATCTGTTCTAATTGTTTTTCCTGAAGGTTGAACCCACATGGGAAACCTGCTGTAATCCAAGTGGGGTTCTGTAATTTTCTGAGAACTGAATTCACCTCATTGGAAATTAGGATTGTTTGTTCCAATGGGCAATGATTCGGTCACTATTGGGACAACGGTATCATCGGTAATAGTCTCATGAACAAGCGAGCCAGGATATGAGATCCACTGCCAGACTGAAGTGACCCAGTAGATGAAGGAAATCTCAGACTGCAATGTGATTCTTTGCAAAAACTGAAGTCAGCTTCTGAATGACTGGCACTTCAATACTGTGGCACTATAATGACTGTAGACCAACACGAATCATATACTAGGTAGGTAGAGACAATATGATCTGCAATGCAGAAGTCCATGTTAGGGTTCCATGGAGTGATAAGTGACATTTTATTCCTGTCATCTGTCCATTTAGGCATAAGAAAAAACAGTATCAAAATCTCAAGTGGCCATACACAATCCATATTAGATGGCAAAGTTCAGTCTTCATGAAACAGAACCATTGTTTCATTTTATTGGTGCCAAGCTCATAATGTGTACTATAGCATTCATGGTTTTGAGCATCCAGGACTGAAATGTCACCATAGGTGATACCAGAAATGACTTGCGATGGGGAGTCTTAGAACCATTAGACACTGGAATTGAACTTAGATGGATCTGTAAGGTGCTAGCCTAATAGGATCTATAATATATGGATCATTCATGGTTATAGACCAGTGGTTCCCAACCTTTTCGAGTATGAGGACCACTTCCAAATATTTTGCAGACTGCCACATGCTAATAGTTACAATTTTAGGCTCCCCTGGAATAATCCTGCAGCCCTCCCCTCCCCCTGTGTGTCCATAGACACAAGTTGGAAAACACTGCTACAGACTGTCCTGGGTCCATAATAGCAACTGGACACAAGGCACTAAACAGGTCATTCACCAAATTGGGAGTGTTGTGGTACTATACTGAATATCTCTTCCCTGTGAGTGTCTGTGTATATGCAGGGACAGAATACATATATCAAATCATTGTAAGTAGTTCCCTCAGGCATATATAGAGACATATCTGAAGGTGTGAAAAGAAATGGTGCAAGGAATAAATAACAGTCTAATGATGCAAGGAACAGTATGAGGAGCAGCCTAATGGTGCAAGGAACAGTATAAAAAACAGCCTAATGGTGCTAGAAACTGAATTTAGTAGTCTAATGATGTTAGAAATTGAATTAAGTAATCTATTTATGCTAGAAACTGAATTATATTGTCTAAGAATGCTAGAAAATGAATTAAGTAATCTAATGGTGCAAGAAATTGAATTAAGCAGTCTAATGATGCTAGAATCTAATGGTACTAGAAACTGAATTATTAAGTAATCTAATGATACTAGAAATTGAATTAAGTAGTCTAATGATGCTAGAGTCTAATGGTACTAGAAATTGAATTAAGTAACCTAATGATACTAGAAACTGAATTAAGTAATCTAATGATACCAGAAATTGAATTAAGTAGCCAAATGATGCTAGAAATTGAATTACGTAGTCTAATGATGCTAGAATCTAATAATACTAGAAATTGAATTAAGTAATCTAATGATACTAGAAACTGAATTAAGTAATCTAATGATACCAGAAACTGAATAACGTAATCTAGTTGGCTTGACTTCGTTTGTGAAGATTTAGGAAGGGGAATGTCCATGTTTATTGCAGGTGCACTGGTGGCTAACGAGCCCTATACATGACAGGCATGTCCGTCCAAAGAGGCTGCAGGGGAAGGTCTGGATTGTGGTGGGTGCTGCTGATGGTTCCCGGTTCATTCTTCGCCATCTTTTTTCCTCCAAGCTAGCCCATCTGTTTTGTTCAAAAGTGACAGTGGCCCAGTGAACTGTACATCGCCAGCTTTCATGGTCAGCAGCTCGTGATGCCCATTGGTGGTGGTCAATGCCACAGGTAGTGAGGGTCTTTTTCGAGGAATCTCTTTTGAGGTGCCCCTCTATCACGGTGGCCAGTGGACAGCTCACCATACAGTGCGATCTCTGGCAGGCGATGATCCTCCATCCTGGAGACGTGCCCTGCCCAGCGCAGCTGTATCTTCATGAGTATGACCTCAATGCTGGTGATCCCTGCTTGTTTGAGGACTTCAGTGTTGGTGACGAAGTCACTCCAGTGGATGTTGAGGATGGTGCAGAGGCAGCGCTGATGGAAGCGTTCAAAGAGGCAGAGGTTGTGGCTGTAGGTGACCCAGGATTTGGTGCCATATAGGAAGGTGGTCAGTATGACAGCTCTGTAGACATTGATCTTTGTGTCTCTCTTGAAACTGGCGTTGTACCACACTTGTTTATGGAGTCTGCCGAAGGCGCTGTTTGCCTTGGCCAGTCTGTTGTCTATTTCTTTGTCAATCTTGGCATCAGGAGATCACACAGCCCAGGTAGATGAACTGGTGGACTACTTTCAGCTGTCTGGTCAGTGAAGATGCTTGGTGGCCAGTATTCTTCCTTAGGTGCAGGCTGATGAAGTACATCAGTTTTCTTTAGGCTGACCTCAAGACCAAAGAGCTGACAAGCTTCTGCAAAGCAGGATGTTACGCGTTGTATGGCGGCTTCCGTGTGGGCAACAAGGGTGGCGGCATCTGCGAAGTTGCCTTAAGTTGAAGAGGTTGCCATCAGTACGAAAGCGGATATAGATGCCATCTTCATCATCAAGGTCTTCTATTGCTTTCTGGAGCATTATGCTGAAGAAGATTGAGAACAATGTGGGGGCTAAAACGCAGCCCTGTTTCATGCTGTTTGCGATGGGGAAGGTCTGTGACAGGTCGTTATTGTTTCTGACCTGACCAAGCTGGTCTTCATGTAGCTGGATGACCATGGTAAGGAACTCTGGAGGACAGCCAAGCTTTTCAAGGATTTTCCACAATCCAGTTCTGCTCACCATGTCAAATGCCTTCGTCAGGTCCACAAACGTGATGTACAGTCCTTTGTTTTGTTCTCGGCTTTTCTCCTGGATCTGTCTCAGGATGAACACCATGTCAGTTGTGCCCCTATTGGCTCTGAAGCTGCATTGAATCTCTGGAACATGTTCTTCTACAATGGTGGACACCAGTCTGTTCAGCAACACTCTAGCAAGGATTTTGCCTGCAATGGAGAGCAGAGTTATTCCACGGTAGTTTAAGCAGTCAGACTTTTCCCCCTTGTTTTTGTACAAGGTGATGATGACTGTATCTCGGAGGTCTTGTGGAAGTTTCCCTTGCTCCCAGCAGCAAATGAAAAACTCGTGGAGTTTGGTGTGCAATGCTGAGCCTCCTCTCTTCCATATCTCTGGTGGGATACCATCTTTTCCTGCAGCCTTTCCAGTCTTCAGCTGCTCTATGGCTTTTACAGTCTCTTGCAGTGTGGGTGCCTCATCGAGATCCATCTTTAATGGCTGTTGTGGGATGCAGTCAATAGCTGCCTCCTGGACTGTGCAGCTAGTGCTGAAGAGGGTGTGGAAGTGGTCTGACCAGCGGTTCAGGATTGATTCCCTGTCAGTATCTCTTTGCCATCAGCACTCCATAGGGGGCTCTGTATTTGGAAGGAAGGACCATACACTGCTTTCTATGCTTAATTGAACCCCTTGTAGTCACTGATGTCAGCATACAGCTGGGTTCTTTCTGCAAGCTTTGTCCACCATTCATTTTGTATGTCTCGGAGCCTGCGCTGGAGGGAGCTGCAGATGAGGCAGAAGGCTGCTTTCTTCTGTGGACAGGATGGTTGAGCGAAGTGGTCTTGATGCGCTGATCTCTTTTTGGCAAGCAGTTCTTGGATTTCTTGATTGTTTTCATCAAACCAGTCTTTGTTTTTCTTAGTGGTGAATCCAAGGATTTCTTCTGAGGTTTGCAGAATGGCAGCCTTGATGTGGTTCCATATCTCTTCCGGAGGTAGGTCTGGTGGAAAATTAGGTTTTTCAAGTTTAGACTGCAGGCTCTCTTGAAAATCTGCCTTGACATCTGCAGACAACAGGTTTTTGACCTGGAGCTTCCTTCTCGGGGTGCCTCATTGTTGTTTGGGCTTGGGCTTGAAGTGGAAGTTGAGCTTGCATCAGACAAGACGATGATCTGTGTGGTACTCTGCACTGGGCATCACTTTGGTATGAAGAACATCTTTTAAGTCCCTCTGGTGTACTATGAGGTAATCGATTAGGTGCCAGTATTTTGATCTAGGATGCATCTTGGCCGTTTTCAGTCTGTCTTTCTGCTGGAATACAGTGTTTGTGATGGTGAGCTGTAGTTCTGCGCAAAATTCAAGAAGAAGGCACCCATTGTCATTGCAGCCACATATGACATGTTTCCCAAGAATGGCTTTCCAGGCTTCTGAATCTCGGCCCACTCTGGCATTGAAATCAACAAGGATCATTATATTGTCGCTCTCTGGGACGCTCTTGAGAAGTCTGTGCAGGTCAACGTAGAATTTATCCTGTTCAGAAGGATCTGCCTGGAGTGTTGGAGCATAAAGAGTGTGGCATGTTGTTGGTTCCCTAATGGGAGGCACATGGACATGATGCAGTTGGTGTGACCAGTGGGAAGATTTGTTAACTTGGTGGCGACTGAGTCCTTGACCATGAAACCGACACCTGAAAGTCGTTTTTCAGCCATTGGTTTTCCTGACCAGTACAGGGTGTATCCAGTGATACTAGAAATTGAATTAAGTAATCTAATGATACTAGACTATAAACTGAATTAAGTAATCTAATGGTGCTAGAAATTGAATTAAGTAGTCTAGTGATGCTAGAAACTGAATTAAGTAATCTAATGATACTAGACGCTGAATTATGTAATATAATGATACTAGACATTGAACTAAATCTAATGATACTAGAAGCTGAATTAAGTAATCTAATGATACTAGAAGCTGAATTAAGTAATCTAATGATACTAAAAACTGAATTAAGTAATTCTAATGATATTAGAAATTGAATGAAGTAATTCTAATGATACTAGAAATTGAATTAAGTAATCTAATGATACTAGAAACTGAATTACGTATTATAATGATATTAGAAATTGGATGAAGTAATTCTAATGATACTTGAAATTGAATTAAGTAATCTCCTGATACTAGACACTGAATTAAGTAATCTAATGATCCTAGAATTAAGTAATCTAATGATACTAGAAGCTGAATTAAGTAATCTAATGATACTAGAAGCTGAATTAAGTAATCTAATGATACTAGAAACTGAATTAAGTAATTCTAATGATATTAGAAATTGAATGAAGTAATTCTAATGATACTAGAAATTGAATTAAGTAATCTAATGATACTAGAAACTGAATTACATATTATAATGATATTAGAAATTGAATGAAGTATTTCTAATGATACTTGAAATTGAATTAAGTAATCTCATGATACTAGACACTGAATTAAGTAATCTAATGATCCTAGAATTAAGTAATCTAATGATACTAGAAACTGAATTAAGTAATCTAATGATATTAGAAGCTGAATTAAGTAATCTAATGATATTGGATGCTGAATTAAGTAATCTAATGATCCTAGAATTAAGTAATCTAATGATCCTAGAATTAAGTAATTTAATGATATTAGAAACTGAATTAAGTAATCTAATGATATTAGACATTGAATTAAATAATCTAATGATACTAGAAATTGAATTAAGTAGTCGAATGATGCTGGAAACTGAATTAAGTATTCTGATGATGCTAGAAATTGAATTAAGCAGAAGAGTCTAATGATGCTAGAAGCAGTATTAAAAACGGCATATTGAAACTAGGAAAACAACAAAGGTCAGCCTAATGATGCTAGGAACAGTACTAACAATATCTTAATGATGCTGGAAATACAACTAAGGCCAGCATAATGATTCTAATAACAACCAAGGACTGTCCAATGATTCTAGAATTAATATTCAAGACAGTCTAATGACATTAGGAATAGTATTAGAGCCAGTCTAATAATGCAAGGAACAGTATTAAAGACAGCTGAATGATGCTATGATCTCTATCAGGGATTGCCTAATGATACTAGGATTAGTACTAAGGGCAACCTAATGATCATAGGACAAGTATTAAGGACAGCCTAATGGTGCTCAGATCAGTTCTATACAGCTTAATGATGTTAGGCCAAGTATGAAAAGACAGCTTAATTATGCTAGGATCAGTATCAGGGAAACCTAATAATGCTAAGATCAGTTCTAAGGACAGCCTAATGATGATAGGATCAGTATTAGAGACAGCCTAATGATGCTTATACCAGTATTAGGGACAACCTAATGATGCTTATACCAGTATCAGAGACAGCCTAATGATGCTTATACCAGTATTAAGGACAGCCTAATGATGCTAAGACCAGTATTATGGATTGATTAATGATGCTAAGATCATTATTAGGGACAGCCTAATGGCACTAAGATCAGCATTAGGGACAGCCTACTGATGCTAAGATCAATATTAGGGACAGCCTAATGATGCTAAGACCAGTATTATGGATTGATTAATGATGCTAAGATCATTGTTAGGGACAGCCTAATGGCACTAAGATCAATATTAGGTACAGCCTACCAATGCTAAGATCAATATTAGGGACAGCCTAATGATGCTAAGACCAGTATTATGGACAGATTAAGGATGCTAAGATCATTGTTAGGGACAGCCTAATGGCACTAAGATCAATATTAGGTACAGCCTACCGATGCTAAGATCAATATTAGGGACAGCCTAATGATGCTAAGACCAGTATTATGGACAGCCTAATGATGCTAAGACCAGTATTATGGACAGATTAATGATGACTGGATTAGTATTAAGGACAGCATCATGATGCTAGGTTTAATAATGAGGTCACATCTAATACAGTGTGTGGCACTCAGTGAGGATATTGTTGAATATCCTTTGAAAATGGTTAGATTTTACCATGAATTTCATCTCATAAATTTGCTCTCTATTACTTGGTTAGTTATGTAAAAATTTTAAAAACAAGAGTTTTATGTAAAAGTTATAGGCAAAAGATGCATCAATAGAAGCTTTGATAGCAAGTATTTTCTATTGCTTATCTTCATTTACAGAGAAAATAATGACACTGCTGGTATGGATGGCAAATCAATTTCATTCTGTCACAAATTTCAATACAATAAAGTGTTTTCTCCCTTTATTACATCTTTAACTGCCTGCCCTGTGACCTGCATCATTTCTGGAAGAATTTGCATTTCATGCACAGTCTTAAAGGTTATTATTTCTGATTGCATGTCAAAGATCATACACATGGGTCCTTTCCATATTAGATTTGATTTGCAATGAAGTTTATACAGTATACATTGAAAAGGCATTCTGTCAAATGGTCCAGTTATGTTTAGCAGTTTTTGAAAAATTATTTAAAGCTATGTTTGCATCAAATTCCAAATTCTGCCTCATAAAAAAATGAATATGATGTGTACCAGAAAAAAGTTGTACAATGAAATTTTGCATTCTGATGCTGAACCTTATTCAACCTAAATACTAACCTGTATTTTCTTTCCCACTGTTACATCTAAGAATTTTGATTCACACTGTTGATTTTCTATTTTCAGTTAGAATGGTCAATGTTTGCTGGAGGACCAGCCAGGTCTTCCATTAGTTTTAAAGTTGGAGGGTGAGTTGCCAAAGTAGGCACCTACCCCAAAGGGGATAGTTTTTTTTTTTTTTAATGCAGCTGGGTGTAAAGTTAATGTAGCCTGGCAAATTACCTGGTTCCTGGCTGATAAGGAAAGCCCTTACCAGCTTCATCGGAACAAACCTCAAAGGCTTGCAAGTCTATATACTAACAAATTTTATGAATTTCTGTTGTGTGGCTTTTAAGAAACAGTAATTTTATGATCTGTCTACTTTTTTTTACTGCAGTAATATTTGATGACATGATTTATACAAAATTAAAGACTTGATGTAAGGTTACTTCTTTCATCTTCCATGAAAATGCTTCTGAGAGGATTTTAAGACATAATTTAAAGGTTATTCTATTTACAGCATTGGTGGCCATATTTGATGGCAGGTTGGCACAATTTGTCTTTAGAATGCCTTCCAGCAGCTTCTGTTAGTGATTAATAGCTTAATAGCTTTGTATGAAGCATGAAAAAGGAAGGAGAATGCCAACACAAAAAGAACACAGAACCATACCATAAATTTACTTGGTATTACACTAGGTGAGCTAAAAATCATAATCAATTATTGTACTATTTTTTTTTAAATAAAGAAAATAATTTTCTCATTGTTTGCACATTCTTTTACTGAGTAAAATATTATAACATTTTTTGACCCATAATTATTCACAAGTCTGAAGAAAACACTTAACGGAAATGTATGAAAATTATAAACAAAATGGTACATACACTGGACCCGGAAGTCATTGACTCCTCCAAATATCTCTCGGCAACCTCCCCAGTGCTTGATTATGCGCCCAACTTCAGCACCACTTGTAGCATCACACACCTAAATAAGACAAGTGAACCAATTTTTGTACCTTGGCAAAGAATATCCAAGGTGCGGTGCACTAGGGTAAAGTGTATATGTAAAACGGTAATGTAAAGAGGGTACACAAAACATGAATGTGAGAGGAATTTAAAATAAATTGGGATTCATATATGATTGATGCATCTATAAAGAATATCAATGTGAAGATGTCTGTGAAGAGAAATTTTCAGTAAATTATGTTTCTCCATGAACACTTACCTGATCATGTTAACATAAGGAAATAAATTCTGCAACCTCGGAATTAACCCACCCCAAAATGACAAAAAAGTTCATCTTTACGTGTATATAAATGAATGATGTGGACAAAGGGAAGTAACTTTTACAAATTACCCAATTACATTAAAATTTGAAGAATAGGTTACAGGAGGGGCATGCCAGTCAGCTGAATCTTCGAGGTCTCCAATAAAAACACTGCATGTGAATGTGAGACTCATCAAATTTGATCAAATTTAATGAGCTGAAATCTTTAGGAAGTGTGCCTAATTCCAAATCAGAATATGCCACTCAAATGACCCACTTGAGCCATGAGACCAATGCTTGAGAGGTTATATCATGCCTTCCTTTCATAGCAGGTAAAAGGAGCTGCTGTAGGGGCTGCAAATGTGTTATGTGGATCTTTGACAACATCTGAGTGTGTCAAATGTGTCCTTCAGCTTTGTCTTCATTGATGGACCGAATGAAAAAATAGGGTAAATAGTTATTTTCTGATGTGATGAATATGGCAACCTATTCTTGAAGACAAAGCCAGATTGCATTATCTGGACAGCTGAACTGTCTAATAGGAACTGGCAGTAATTCAAGTCCAAAGACTGGACAATACAGTTCATTCATCTGGCTGATCAACAGAGCATTGATGGTGTAAGCGTCAATGGCCAGGAATGGGCACCCTAAGGTAGGCAGTTTGCAGTTCCACCTTGTTGCAAAGAGGTCTATCTTTGGGCAATCCCATAGGGTACAAAAACAATGAAAATCATGTGTAGCAGTTTGGCCTTTCCTTAATAAAGACTCAACCAGGACATTCAGCCTACCTTGTATATGATGAACTTGCACTGAGATATGGCACTGGGTACACAAGCCAAGGAACTCCCATACCATAATATAGAAAAACCAGGGGGGTGGAGTAAACAGGATTCTTTTCATCTCTTCCTCACTGAATGTGAAACTGAGGAGTCTGTGATTGCCTGATGTTAGTTCAGCTGCAAAAGGACTGTTGCTATTGTGGCAAGCTTTAGTCCTTTTGCCAGTGATCATCCCTCCTTTGGTACTGTGCCTTATGCAGCCAGAATGAGGAAGGGTTAAGCAAGTACAGCTGAAAAGATTACTGATATGTAGACTGCTTCCAAATCTCCAAACAGAAGGGGTGAGCCAAAAGGTAAGGAGTGCAGAGCTTGTCAATATTATAAACAGAGGGACTAGCATATATGCAGCGATAATATCCTTGACCAAACTCAGAATGTCTGTTTAGTACATGCAAGAGTAAGATCAGTATCAGAGCAGTCATAATAATCCTTACAGCCAACTCTCGGGGACAAAAGCTTTGGTATTATCTGGGTCTCAAATTTGTGACCTTTGGGAACTGAGTAAGAAGTCTGCTGATCTTCCTCATCAGCGTCAGCTGTATATACCTGGTTTACAGCTGGTGATGAAAGATGACAATAAAATATGGAAGATTTCTTTGACTGCTTCTTTGGAACTAAATTCCATCCACCATATTAAAAAAAAGAATGAGGCCCAGACGTTGTGTTTGAGACTGATGGGCTTGGCTGATCAACTTGACAGATGGCATGGCGTGCAAAGTCGGATGATGTGGCATAATCGGTCAGCTGGTGGCAAAGCCAGTTGGTTTGTGTGGTCAGAAACCCATAATTGGCTGTTGCAGATGCAGTTGTGACAGTCCAATATTGCGGATTTATGGTCAACAAGCTGTATAGGATGGAAAGCATAAGACAATCTTACTCACGGTCAAGGCTGCAAAGACCAAAATGTAACCCCATTTTGCCTGATCTGAAATGTGGGATGATTTATGCCCAGTTGGAAGCCAGAAAGTTCATAGTTTCCTCCACTGCACTTTAACCCCACCCCCACCCACCCCAACATTTGAGAGTTTTAATGACAAAGCAAAATATTGGCAAACTAGAATTTCACATAAAGCTTGTTGGATCAGGCCATACATTTGCAGTAGCAAGTGGGAAGGATCTGGTGTAGCTGCATCTGTGCTGTCCAAGGTGATGGCAGCAGTTGGCATGTCCTGGAGAATCCTCACTTGGGGGTGGGAGCATCTACAGATTCCCAGCCATCACTGCTACAGTAGTTGGCATGTCCTGGAGAATCCTCACTTGGGGGTGGGGACATCTACAGATTCCCAGCCATTATTGCTACAGACTCCAATGAAGATGCAGGCTCAGTCTCAGTCCATGTCTGAGGACCCCAGCCTTTTCTCCTTGAGTTGCTTCTGCATAACACATAAGACTTGGACCCCAACCTTTTTTGCCCCTTGAGTTGCTTCTGCATAACACATAAGACTTGGACCCCAACCTTTTTTGCCCCTTGAGTTGCTTCTGCATAACACATAAGACTTGGACCCCAACCTTTTTTGCCCCTTGAGTTGCTTCTGCATAACACAAAAGACTTGGACCTCATATTATCTCCTTGTCTTTGAATTGCTTCTGAGGAACACAAAAGACTTGATCCAAGCTCCCTCACAACAAGTACTGCTGGCACTGTATGGGTTTGATTTTGGTTTTGAGTGGTTTAATGCCATTTTCAGCACAAGACAGGCTATACGTGCTGGCCAGTTATATGGGGAGGAAGTACAAACTCGTGGGAAGTTACTGGCAAGCATTCTCACATACCCACTCTGGTGTATGGGTTTAATTATGGGATTTTGTACATGCCATGTATATTTTGCAGGTGTCCTGTGCAACTATGAAATGCTTACACTTTTTGCACTTATATGACACTTGTTGCCTGAAATGATAGAGAAAAGACTAAAATGCAATGAACATTCATGAACTCAGTGAAACTGGTTCAAAGAAAACTCCTTGAAGATAAATAAATGAAACAAACCAGTGTCTGCCTTTGAATTGAATGGACACACAAGTGAATCTGTCTGACAGGCATGACTTCCCAGTTACTATGATGAGATACAAATGAAAAAAATTTACACAAATAAAATAAAAACAATGGGCAGTTTCATTATATTTCAAATGGTGAACCTACAAAACTTTTGTTGATGTATGGATTGAACAAATTCTCAGTACTAAAATAAATTTTGTCTCAAGCAAAAGTTTAATCTGGTAAACATTCAGGATAATAAGGATGAGAGAAGGTAATTTGTAAGAGTTACTTCCCTTTGTCTAAGTGTTATATAAACAGTAAGATGCATTTGTTAGCATCATAGGGTTTTAACACAGAGTGATGCATTTCTGCTCACATTACTTGTAGGAGAATTTCCAGTTCCTATCTTATGCTTTCAAAGCAAACGGCCTTCTTGCTTGCCCAAGTGATTATGTTAACTATTTTGTTCTGAGAATTGTTTTCTCCCAAGATTTATTTGATATCAGCCAGATGTGCAGGTTCAACAATTCCAATGCTTTTTTTTTAAGAAGGTTAGGAAAGACAAAGATTCACCTGGAAATTTCTACTGCTGAGTATAAAAGCTTGTTTCATTCTTGATTTTCACGCTTGAAAGGCACAAACATAACCAGAAAGCATTGTGATTTCATCACCTTTTGCAAATCTTTGGGGTTGGATGGAAGGCGTATACACCTTGGCTGTTCCAGTTCACAGAATCAGTATCAAGTTTGTCTCTCTGAGGTATTGCACCCACCAGATTCAAAGTTTGTCTCTCTGAGGTACTGGACTCACCAGATTCAAAGTTTGTCTCTCTGAGGTACTGGACTCACCAGATTCAAAGTTTGTCTCTCTGAGGTACTGGACTAACCAGATTCAAAGTTCGTCTCAGGCTAAATCTTGGAGATAAAAACTGGACAAGGTTGACTCTGCATGCCAGCCAACAACTATTATGTCTTGGATTGAAACATTATGTCTGAAAGCGAGACTTGCAGAAATTGCTCTGATTTCAAGAGCTGAAGTCTTCATGAGGTGACTCTCATCTGTTGAGAAATAAGACTACGCCGAGTGTATAACCGACTTCAGCCATGAAGACTGGGATTCCTGGATTTCTCTGCGATAAAGAGTTGCTTGTGTGTGCCATGACCTACCTCTGTGTGCTCCAAATACTGCTTGAGGGTGCTGCTCTCGATGTGTCTATGGACGAGAAAGAGCATATGATAACTCTCTGGTTGCCAACCATCTGATCTGAACTGAAGATAATTCAGGTCAACAGAATGGGCATGTAACTCATTCACCATGCATGCTATCAAGAAGCATGTTCTGTAGGACTTCAGTAAGTGCAAGTTAACAGCTTGAATTTATCTGAATTTAGCCAGGTCAAAACCCAGGATAAATTCCATTTGGATAAGAGGGTGAGGGATTTTGGTCAATTCTGATATCATCGAGTGTTAGCCTTTGATGCTAATTGGAGCCAACAGCTTCTCTTTGTAGAGCAAGAGAAAAAGTAGGCTAATTGAGGGACTAAGGCACTCAAAGGGATGATGTTATTGACTCTGTACCAGTCTATGAAAACCTGCCACTTTCCCACATAGACCTTTAGAGAGGATGGCCTTATTGGTTGTGAAATTCTCTCTATAATAGAAGGTTTAATTTTGTTCTCTCCTAAGGCTATCCGGACAAGAGCCAAGCAGTAAAGTCCGGCAACGGGTGGGAACCCCAATCATACATACTGGCATCAGCACAGTCATTTCTGAATGGGGCTGGCATAGATGAATCGTTGTCATGAGCAAACCAAAGTTGCACCACTGATGTCGAAATGACTGTACTCATGCATGATCATGACTTTTTGATCTAGGGGCTTGAAAATGGGTGCCATTGGGCCAGCAAGGTCATCTGTAAGGGGCCATGTGGGATCAAGTCCACCGAGGCGGACAAATTGCAAGAACTCTCTAGCTGAAATCCAAGATCTCGACTAAGGTCGGTTTGAAACTGCATACCAAGATGTACAAAATGCAAGGATGGATAAAGACTTTTCCCAGTTCACAAGAAAACCTAGCTGATTCAAAAGTGATAGGAAACAGTTCTGCCCTTTAGAAGAATAGAACTTAACATTTCTGGATGATGTCCAAGTACATTGCAGTCACTATAGATGAAGTAAACCGAAACAGGGTGATGATGTAATCCATAATTTTGGTGAAAACCCACTGGCTGATGTTTAGTTGAAAGGGTAGAACTTGAAACTGATAAACTGTGTAGTCAAAAGCAATATGTAGAAATTTCCATGAAGCAGGGTGAATAGGGAAGTGAAGATTGTCTGTCAAATCGAGACTGAAGGTATACTCATCCCTTCAGATGGACAGATGAATTGATATCACTGTCTCCATATTGAATTTTGGTGACATAATGTATTGTTTGAGGCAACTCAGGTCAATGATTAGCCTCAACTTGCTGTCCACCTTCTGAATAAGAAAGAGATGGTCAGTGCCCTATCTTTCTGCAAGTCGTAAAGTTGCCAATGAAACTGAATCTAGCATCAAAGATGTTGTGACAACATTTTGCATCAGTTTCGAAGTGGAATGGAATACATTCTTATCCACTTAATAAAACTATAGCAAAGACATATGAACTGTGGCTAAATTTTTACCTAGAGCAGAGAGGTCATAATTTAATGCATCAAAGCAGGTATCATACAAAGGGTGATGAAAAATGTTGTTGATACTTGGCTTTCTGAAATGAAAGCCTTAGCATTCCCCGGGTCACAAATTCTTCCCTACAGATGTTCATTAATTTCTATAATTTTAGATATCTGGGGAAGCAGCTTGAAGGATGGAGTCTCTTCCTCCTTGTTGAGATCTACTGTTACTTTTACTTTGTAGTTGTCAGTGGCAGTAGGGGGTAGTTTCTGAGGCCAACAATACTCTGTTTATTTCTTCTACTGCAGCCTTGAAGCTAAATTCAGTCTGTTCCACGGTTGGATCTGAGGAAGGCTGTCTTGTAGGTGGATCATCACACTCACTGTTATCCTGTTTTGGCTTGACTTGCATATCAATGTAGGCCATACCAGGGACACACAGGATGAAATACCATCATCTCTGTACAAGTCATGGTTCTCTGCGGATTAGTCATAAATATATTGTAAGCCAGGTTTGCTGGATGAATGTGATGGGCCAGAACAGCCAGTTGGTTTGCTGGGAGTATGGTTGTCACGTTTGCCGGCCGTGTGGAAAATGATCAGGTCATTGCCGACACCGGTTGCACCAAATAGATGCAGAGATGATGGATTTTTCACTAAAATCCCCACCATAATATGGATATGTCACTGAAGGCACATAAAGAAAGCACTAAGAACTCTGAAGTTAATCATGGTTAGCTGTACAAATGTATGAATAATGTTCCCAAACTGGGCTGAAAGGGATGATTCTGGATGGCTAAATCCAAGTACAAGATGGATCCAATGGATCCAGTGCAAACTCCATGTGTTCAGACTTACTGGACTGAAGGCCATTCTAGGAAATGCAGGGGGACCGGGCTGCCTAAAATTGGGTGAATATTCCCCCAATGAGTCAGGAAAACCTGACCAAGATCTCCTAAATTAATCATGGCTGGCTGTACAGATGTATGAATAATGCTAAGGCTTTCAAGCCAGACATATGAACTGCCACTAAATTTGTATGCAGAGCTGGGAGGTCATAATTTAACCTGTGTTAGTAAGAGATGGAATCAAGGGTAAAATCTGACCTGACTGTCATAACTGTATTGTTGTCTCCTGAACCAGAGACCAGACAAAGTATCTGTTCCATGACAGTTTGCAAAATGTCAATGTTTTGTTTCCCATTTCTGTTGAAATGACTATAGCTGATAGTTGTTTGGGGAACCCAGTAGCATTTTACACAAGACTTGCAAGAGATGATGACTTTGGATGAATACTATCAACGTAATCTTTGCAAGACTTATTCCCTCTGTCTTTCTCTTTGTCTGCTTTTTGCAAAACTACAGTCCAAACTTCTTCCAACCATGTAGCGCACATGCTGCAGGGAAGAGATGATGTACATTTTGTTCATACCAGACAAGACTCTTGAGCGCCTTCATTTGCTTTTAAATTTTTTGCAATTTATTCACTTAGTCAACATGTTTTACTGAAACAACACAAGAAAAGAAAAAAGGATAAATTAACAATTCAGCATGTTAATAAGTTGCCAAAACAACACCAGTTAAAAACAGAGTAAATGAAATTAGTTAGTGTTGCACTAAACTGTGAGTGACAACATGCATTCACCAACAGCGTGTTGTACATCTGGCCAAAATAGACAAAGTCCACAAAATGTGACAAATTCACCCAAAAGTTGGAAAGAATATATAAATAATATATATAACCTGCAGAGGAATGATTCCTACAAACTGTCCAAATTCTGGGGTGGATGGCTGAACTTTTTCCATTTTTATTGCTGCAGACTGATGTAGTGTCAGTACAAAGCTGACAGTATGGAAGTGAGGCTAAGATCTGGCAACAACTGGTGGTGGCAAGGGGAGGTAATGGGCAAGAGTTCTTGCCCTTTTTCTGGCTGAGACAGATAAAGTTTCATATTTTTAGTAGGGCTGGATTCAGGGGGTGGCAGGCTTATGTCCTCACGTTAATGTGATAAGGAAACATATGTGAAGAAGAAATATGGCTAGAGTGCACTTCACAGTTCTGAGAAAACTCCAAAGAATTACCCTATTGATATAAATGCACAAGTAGATTCAATTTTGTGATGAAACAAACAAAGTGTGCTTCCCAGCACAAGCAGAAGGTGTAACTGATGCATGGATGGGATTCTAAGTCAATCCCTCACCCAAGGGAAAACTCTAGCAGACTTCCAATTAGGAGGTCAGATAACTTTAATTCCCTTTGGGAAGACCAGATTTGAGGTAGCTGATGTACTCTGAATGTTTTATGATCATACACAGTAATTGATAACGAAACACCTCAATAGTTAGAGCCTGGCTGTGTAATAATAGAATTATGAACTGAACATATATTCTGAATGCCAAATAAACCATATATATTTAAATAAGTACATAAGAAATTGTAGAAACCATTGTTGTTGTACCTGAAAAATTACATCAGTGCAGCATGCGCAGTAGCAACACTCTCCATTGATGATAAAAACAGGATTTCCTTGGGCATCAGACACTTGGTACTTGGGGCTCCAGCATGTCCAGCTAAAATAAAGAATCAATTAACA
This sequence comes from Megalonaias nervosa, assembly GCA_016617855.1. Lineage (NCBI taxonomy): Eukaryota > Metazoa > Mollusca > Bivalvia > Unionida > Unionidae > Megalonaias > Megalonaias nervosa. The sequence goes on from JAECUM010018809.1 coordinate 24,850, forward strand.
TAAATTTCAGGCCAGCTAAAACTCTAAATTTTACTTCTTGTACTAGCCCCTAGTTACTGAGATCACACATGGTCTAGCCCCTAGTTATTGAGATCATACATGGTCTAGGCCCTAGTTATTGAGATCACACATGGAGTAGGTGGTCCAAGGTTGACATTGCTGGGGTGGGAGTGGGAGACAAGCACCCCACTCTTCCAGAAATGCTCCATACGGCTTGTGTCTCTGATCGCCTCTGTCAACTAAAATCCAGCTCCTGGCCTTCGCGAGTGGCTTAGCTTCTAAGTCCAGTGGACCATGTTTCCACTAACAGGAGAAGTGGTGAAGGCAGACCACTGGCGCCTTAAAACCAGTTGCTTCGAGTAGATGGGGTTCATAAACCTTGGGTGGTAGCTCACCTAGGAGAAGGAAAACTCTGATCCCAAACCTCCACTGCCTTGTGGCTATACCCACTCACGGGAAAGGCTAAGTGAGTAAACCCTGACAGAAAATCCGGAGATGGAGTCCCTAAGGCGGTCTGACTTTGACTTCAATGTCATTCCAGCAACTCCTGTGATGCCGTTGGTATCAAGTTGTATCAGCATTCGTTGTTCCCTTGGGTCCACCAGCTGCATGGAGGGGGGATCTGCTGCATGGGCAACAGCTGATTCTCCATACTACCCTGTCCAGGCTTCGTAGCTCCACTGGACAGCACACTCCAGCGCCGTCGTAAAGTGTCAGCACAAACTGGGAAGCAGCAGTTTACCAGTTCTAAGCCATAGCTCGATTGGCATAGAGCTTGGCACCAGGGGTTGCTTCTGATGGTGGGAGAGATCGCCATGCCTCATTGGACAGCTACCGCCTGCCTCAAGCTGGCAGCCCCCAGTCAGTAAGGTACTGTCCTGCCATGGCCTGCCTGCTTCACTGGGTGTATGGAGCTTAGAGAACCATCTCGACAGGCGGGCCACAAACTCAGCACCAGGCAAGACTCAAAATAGAAACAAGAAGACTCCAGCTCTTCATTTCGCAAACTGGAATGTCAGGACCATGTGTCCTGGACTCACCGCTGACCTGCAGCAGACTGACGACGCACGGAAGACTGCCATCAATGACAGGGAACTCTCCCGATTGAACGTCGACATTGCCTGCCTTCAGGAGAGCCGACTGGCCAACAGCAACACCATCAGGGAAGCCAACTACACCTTCTTTTGGCAAGGGAAGTCCTTGGACGAACCTAGGCAGCATGATGTCGGCTTCACTGTAAAGAATATGTTCATCGCCTTCATTGAGCCTCCGTCATCAGACACTGAGAGGATCCTTGTCCTCTGGCTGTCAACCTCCTCAGGCCCAGCCAACATCTTCAGTGTGTACGCCCCAACCCTCTGCTCCACTCCAGAGGAGAAAGACCAGTTCTACGAGGCTCTGGATCAAGCAATATCCAGTATCCCCAGCAAGGAAGGCCTCTACCTTCTAGGAGACTTCAATGCTAGAGTGGGAGCTGACCACAAGGCCTGGCCCACCTGTCTCGGCTGTCATGGAAGGGGCAATATCAACGAGAATGGTCAGCGACTGCTGGAGATGTGCTGCTCCCACAGCCTATGTGTGACCAACATCTTCTTCAAATGCATGGAGAACCACCAGGTGTCATGGAGACACCCACATACCCGCCACTGGCACTAGCTTGACCTCATCATTACCAGGTGTGCGGAACTGGCCTGTGTCCTCCTCATTCGCAGCTACCACAGTGCCGTCTGCAACACGGACCACTCCCTTGTGACCAGCAAGGTGTGAATAATACCCAAGAAGCTGCACCACACCAAGAAGGGTCACCCATGCATCAACACCTGTTGTGCAAGCAACCCAGAGAAGACACAGCAGTTCATCAGCAAGCTGCAGGAGGTTCTCACCAAAGAGACACCCGATGACACCATCAACTCCAAGTGGTCACACCTCCAAGACGCTGTGTACAATTCAGCCATCACTGTCTATGGGAAGAAGGAGCACAAAAATGCTGACTGGTGTGAGGCCAACTGGGAAGAGATGAAGCCCGTGACCGAGGCAAAGAGGAAAGCCCTCCTGGCTTAAAGGCTGCGTCTAGCCCTAATACACTACAAGCCCTCAGGACTGCCAGGAACAACGCCTAGCAGACTGCCCGCCACTGTGCCGACACCTACTGGCTGAACCTCTGCACCAGTATACAGACAGCTGCAGACACCGGGGATGCAAGAGGCATGTATGAGGGTATCAAGAAGGCAACAGGCCCCCCCCACCTTCAAGACGGACCCCCTCAAGTCCAAGACGGGCAAAGTCATCACAGACCAGGGGAAACAGCTGCAGCACTGAGTTGAGCACTATCTCGAGCTGGATGCAACCCAAAACATCGTCACTGACACTGCCCTGGACACCATCCCAGACCTGCCAGTCATGGAGGAACTGGACACACCGCCCCCCCCCCCGAAGAGCTCAGAAAAGCCATCAACTGCCTCGCTTGTGGGACGGCCCCTGGGAGCGACAGCATCCCGCCTGAAGTCCTCAAGAGCAGGAAACCAGCACTGCTCCAGCCCGTGCATGAACTCCTCTGCCTCTGCTGGGAACAGGGACACATTCCCCAGGACATGTGACACCAACATCGTCACTTTGTACAAGAACAAAGGAGACCGTAGCGACTGCAACAACTACTGGGGCATCTCCCTCCTCAGCATCGTCGGAAAGGCTTTTGCCCATGTTGCCCTGGCGCGCTTGCAGACCCTAGCCTCCTGCGTCTACCCCGAGTCCCAGTGTGGCTTCTGAGCCGGCCGGTCAACTGTAGACAAGATCTTCTCGCTACGCCAGCTTCAGGAGAAGTGTTGTGGGCAGCAGATGCCCTGCTACATCACCTTCATTGACCTGACGAAGGCGTCTGACCTGGTCAGCCAGAGAGGACTCTTCAGGCTCCTGCAGAAGATCGGCTGCACCCCATGACTGCTTGCTGTCATTACGTCGTTCCACGAGAACATGCACAGCACAGTGTGCTTCAATGGTGCAACATCGGAGAGCTGTGCTGATGACCGCTTTGCCTGGCGCCTTGCTGTCAGACAGGGTGTTCAGAAAGCCGAGGAAGCGAGAAACACAAACCTCACTGCAAAGAGAGCCAGGAGGAAAGCGAAACAACAACAGCATCAACAAGCATCAACATTCATCTGCTGCAAGTGCAAGAGAGACTGTCACTCTAGGGTCGGACTCTTCAGCCACTCGTGAAATTGCAGATAGGACACCCAACCGGAAGCTACACCATCGTCTCCCGAAGACGGACAGATGCCGACGATGACTACATGGAATAGGCCCAAGTTATTGAGATCATACATGGTCTAGCTCCTAGTTATTGAGATCATACATGGTCTAGCCCCTAGTTATTGAGATCATACATGGTCTAGCCCCTAGTTTATTGAGATCATACAGGGGTCAAGCTAGACTTGAATTTTAGGGAGAAGTGACTTCTCCTTTTAAACAGAACTGGGAGAAGTGAGAGCTCAACAGGGAGAAGTGAATGCGAAGCAAGAATTGCAATATATATATACATATATATATATATAATGTGTGTTTTCTTATTCGAATTATGCCCTCTATTTCCCAGTATGCATATTTGCATTTAACATTGGATTTGAGCAAAACTTTATTTTGAAGTAAAAAATTAGCCATGTTCTTTTGGTCATATTACTCTAAAAGAATAGAAACTACATTGTAACAAATTTTAACTGAGTAACCAGATTATATTGTAATTGCAAGTTAGTAAAAATGCTTAATCAACTACCCTTAATCAATTTGTTAAAATTTGCTTTATTTTTTTCATATATTTTCTCAAGAGCGGCACTTTCAAAGATTTCTAAACATGTCTGAAACAAACCCTGTACCATGTACACGAGAGCTAATGCACAAGTGACTTCAAATCATACTGTTCTTCCTCATTTCTTTGTTGCAGATAAAACATTACTGTAACTATTCATACATAACACACTAAACTGCATAAAATTAAAGATATGGCTCCTTTATAGTCGGTATATGAACTAAACCCTTCTTTCCAACCGAATCAACACAGACGTGAGTGCATCTAGTTTTAGAAGGAGGGTTTTCGTAATGTGTAATCACTCACTTTGCTTCATTACAATGGTCTATTGATAGGATTGCAAATTTATGGTTTATTTATTTGTCTATGTACTTGCAGTAATTTTAGGCATTGGTTAAATAGTATCTGCTTTGCTGCGTTTTTCTGTATTTTCACAAATAAGAGTTAAGTCAGAAACAACTTGGACCTTACAACATGTCTCCGTTCTTGCGAATTCCACAACATAGCATTGTCCCATATGTTTTTTACCTACATAATTGCATTTTAAAGTTAAATCTTATATAACATAATACCTAGACTTTGCTTTCCATGAATTGTATATTTTTCTGAATACATTTGCCCTATGATTTACAAAAACAGACAATCTAATAAACTGGTACTTCCCAGACATAGCGATATCTGCCATTATTTACCTGTTACTGGTTCACTTACAGTTTCAAACGAAGTAGTGTAAAAGAGGCAGTTAAAATATCCAAATCACCGATTCTGATCTTAAAACACAAATTGCTATTTACATACTAATGTTAAAGCTTCGAAAACAAGTTTGTATGTTTTATCATTGAGGGATAACATGCGGAAATCGGGCCATGATACTGCTGCTGACATACTTGGGAAAGAGTAAACGGTCAATCAGCTATCAAAACACATGCCTGTGAATGTGCAAAAGCTTGTCGGCTTAATTTATATAAAAACTAAGCCTAACTACTGATGGCTTGATGAATACATTTCACTACAATAGAACTAGCCTGGCTAAGGTGAGAGGGTCTCTCAAAATATATGGTCAGTCAGTGTACCTCTTAAAAAAAAAATTACAGGGTGAAGTCATTTTTGCTTTCCTAACAGAAGGCGGCGAAGTTTACATTTTTTAGGTGACCTGATCATACATGGTCTAGCCCCTAGTTATTGAGATCATACATGGTCTAGCCCCTAGTTATTGAGATCATACATGGTCTAGCCCCTAGTTATTGAGATCATACATGGTATAGCCCCTAGTTATTGAGATCATACATGATGGTTTGATGTGTGAACACATTTGCTGGAGTAAGAGTGATGAGTCTGAGCCCTTGGTCAAAACCTGAGGACTTGGGGTCTTTTGAGATCTCCTGTAAGCTGATATATTATGTACATAAAAAAATATCAATAAAATGATATTATAAAACCTGTACTCATGCTGCATATTCAAATCTGATGTTCAATACTGCTGACTTTACAAAATAACATGCATCAAACCAACAAAAACCAGCCTTATCATATCACAATCTAGTTTAGGCTCCATTTTCTAGGCATGGTAAAGATTATTTTTAAAGCTAATTAAAATATAATTTGAGTGGAAAAAAGATTCATTGCACCATCAATCACAATCTCCATTTTGTTAATGTTCATGTGTCTATTTTGATGACTACACCATGAATTTAGGCACATGATTTCAAAATGAAACTATACGTTGCAATTAACTGCAACTTACAAGAGTACCTAGCTCATGTCAATTGATAGTAAGTAAATATTTATAGAAGATCTTAAATGTGTAATGATTTAATACTGAATTTATGAAGTGAGTTGATACCATTCTCTTTCATTGCAGTGTCACAAACATTCAGGCAATCTATCTGATGGCAAAACATCAATTAACTCAGAGATAAAATCTGCCTTCTATCTTTCCTCTGCATACCTGACAACCACTTTTATTGTGATATCCTGACCTCAGTCTGTATCAGCTCAAAGAGTGAACTAATACTGAAATTTAAAATTTTCTGTACCTTCATTCAAAATATAGAATCATGCAAATTTTCTGACTTATCATTTGTATCTTTCATACATGCCAAATTACAACAATACTAGGTGATTCTAAGTATGATTTGTAATTCTTTAGTTTTGAGTCTTTGTCCAAATTTTGTGCTCTGACAATTTCAGGTCTACAAACTCTATGTTTGCTTTCATCTGACAGTTTCAGGTCGATAGCTCATTGTTTGGTTTCATCTGACAGTTACAGGTAGATAGCTCTTTGTTTGGTTTCGTCTGACAGTTACAGGTGGATAGCTCTTTGTTTGGTTTCATCTGACAGTTACAGGTGGATAGCTCTTTGTTTGGTTTCATCTGACAGTTACAGGTGGATAGCTCTTTGTTTGGTTTCATCTGAACATTATCTTAATCTTATATTGCCATTGTGAACAATTTAAAGATGGATTAACAAAGTCAGACTATATATCAAAGTCAATACAACCAAATTATTATTTTAGTAGGTGGAAATGATGCCAGTGATGGAAGGTCACTAAATCAAATCAGAACAGATTTTGATGTGATGTGATTATGATTTTTAACATAGCTTTAACAATTTTTCAGTCATATCGCTACGATGTCTGCAGTGTGGCAGTTTATAGTGATGTCTAGCACTGGGGCATCATGCCGCAGACATGTAGCATGATGTCCCACCCAGTCACATTATCCAGACACCAGGCCGACCAGTCCTAACACTAACCTCTTAATGCTGAGCGCCAAGCGAGGCAGCTGTTAGTACCATTTTTGTAAGTCTTTGGTATGACTCGACTGGGGATCGAACTCACGACCTCCCGCATCCGAGGTGGACGCTCTAACCACTAGGCCACCGGAGCGGTCGAACAGATTTTGAAAGTTTACTGTATGCTGCTAGGTACTGCAGCCCAGCTACATGTAAAATAATGATATCAGGACTACCTCCTCATGTGGACACCAGGGTGAAAGAAATCAATGATCTGATAATTGACCTATGTGAAGACTTCAACATACAGTACATTCCATAATACACATCTTTCTTTCTTCAGAACCAGGATGTTAACCTAAGTCTGTACCACAGAGACAAAATTCATTTAAGCAGAAAAGGAACCTCTCAACTACTGAGAAATATTAACATGTATGACACCACTTTCAGGCACTATAATGAAGAGTACTGTCTCTACCGTGGAGAAACCGGGCATGTGACACAGGTATGTCACAATGGCAAACAGATTGAGTGCTGCAGATGCCATAAATTTGGACACAAACAAAGACTCTGTCAATCAATGTATTATACATACTAGGAAGCTGGCAAAGAGGAGAATGCCAGTGTTTCATTTACAACAAATCTAAATGTAAGTTGTGAGACTCTTGACTCTAACTGTTCAATGGACACTATTGTAAATGCAAACGTTAACGGATTTTCAGGGTCTTTATGTGACTTATAAGACGCTAATATATATGAACATTTAAATATGGAAATAGGAGGTCAGAATGATAAAAGTAGTTTGGAGACAATCTCAGTGAGTACCCCATTGCATGATGACATACATATAATTGATATGAAACTAAACACAAAAGGTTTTAACATAGGTCACTTAAATGTACAAGGTATAGTGGGGAAATATAGACCAGATTAAGTTAATGTTGCCTTCCAAGGAAAATAATATATATGTTTTAGGACTCACTGAAACCAAATTAAATGCTAACCACAATGGTAATCTATTTCACTGACAAGGCTACAATATACCATTATGCAGGGACAGAGAGACAGCAGGGGGAGGTCTTGTTATATACATTAGGGAAGATATAAATGCAGAAAGGCGACTTGACTTGGAGTCACATGAAATTGAGAGTATCTGGGTGGAAATTTCTCAAAATAATGCAAAATCATTCCTGGTTGGTTTCATTTATAAGCCACCTTCCTCCAAAGCAATTTGGAATGATAACTTTTTGAAACAAATGGAAAATGTTCTTGCACAGGAGAAAGAAACATATACTCGGCGATATAAATAAGGACCTTCTCAATACTCAAATAAGGAACAACTGGATGGATTTTATTGAATCATTAGGCCTAGTCCAGCTGGTAAATGAGCCCACAAGGGTAACAGAAAAATCAAGCACTCTTATTGATTACATTTATACCAACCTACCAGACAATGTGGCCTGTGTTAATGTACTGAATGTTGGTCTTAGTGACCACTATCCTACTTTTTTGACAAGATAGGTTAAATGCAAGAGAAATAAGAAAAATAAATACAAAAATATCACTTACAGATCGTTAAATTTTTTTAATGAAGAACAATTTCGCAATGACCTATATAAAGTTCCATGGAATATGATCCAAAATTTGGATGACATAGATGAAACTGAGGGTGTGGACTGACTTATTTATGGATGTAATCTCTAGGCATGCACCACTGAAAGTACATCAAGGAAATCAAAATTTACTCAGGAATATAAATATCTTATTAGTTCATCTGATGGAGAGCATGATTAACCGTGGCATATTTAATATCCTCTAAGGACAAGAAATGTTTTTTTTTACCTTGGACCCAGTTGAACATTCCCACCCACCCCATGAATCATAACAGCGTAACTATCATATATATTGAAGTGAAATGAAATTATGGGATCTAACCATCTGACACTGTATCCATGTTCTGCATCTATAGTCTATAACATACTTTGTGTCACTTTAATGAAATATTGGGACAATGGTACTACAGGACCGGACACAGCATTAATGTTATTCAAAAATCTGGGAACATGAAATAAATATTCAGTCTCTGCTGTCTGGTTATTTTTTTTAATCTCTAGTCTGGGTCTAGTTCTATGTTTGATCTCTGAAACTAATGTACTGTTTGCATGCATTTGGATAAAAAAAAATAGACTTTTTCCATTCAAAAACATACAAACATATTTCATTCAGTGTCAAATTAAGAAAAAAGTGAATGAAAATTCTAAACCATGCAAACAAATACATACATACACAATATAAGTCATTCCCTTAAGTCATTCAGCAAAGTTTTCGCACTTTTAATTAACACTGACATCACTTGCCATGTTCTGTCTGGTTTATTTCAGTCACACGGAAAAGTTTTTACACTATTAATGAATTAACATTGACATCACTTGCCATGTTCTGTCTGGTTCATTTCAGTCACACAGCAAAGTTTTTACTCTATTAATGAATTAACACTGACATCACTTGCCATGTTCTGTCTGGTTCATTTCAGTCACACAGCAAAGTTTTTACACTATTAATGAATTAACACTGACATCACTAGCCTAGCTTTGTCTAGTTCATTTCAGTCACACAAACATAATGAAGAAAAAAAAACTTCACACAAGAAGCAAAAGAATCTGTCCCCTTTTAATCTCTTACCATCATCTACCATCCATAAAAATATGCATCGATGTAACTCATATCGGTCGCATAGTTTGTTGTTAAATAAAAACAAAATGAAAATAGGAACAATAGAATGAACGTTAATCACAATTTTTTGGATAGTTAAAATGGTAGTATATTTAAATATTGGGTGGAAGATTGGGTCTATCCTCAATACCAGTACAGTATTACTAATTGAACCAATGAACTAATTATAATTAGTAAAGTGTGATACTGAAACTAATACAAGTCAAAGAGAAAATTAACTTACATTCTAGTACTAGATTTATAACAACATATAAAACACATGAAATAAAGATCTGTTTTGTGGTTGGTTAATTTTTTAAAAATTCCTATTCTTCACTAAAAAAAATCCTATGTATGTGAAAAGGACATGACTGAGTGCAGGCACTAATATTATCAAGGAGATATGTGTTAAAAATCATTTTCAAGAACAAGACTTTAATTGTAATGACTTTCTTTTTTCATAAAGGGGTGATATATTCTTCTAATTCTTTACAACAGTGATATTTTCTGTATGGGTATGTAATGCAGGTGACATATTCTTCTAATATTTTACAATAGAGATATTTTCTCTATGGGTATGCAATAGAGGCAACACATTCTTCTAATATTTTTCAATTGAGATATTTTCTCTATGGGTATCTAATACCGGCAAAGCAGTCTTCCAATATTTGCAACTGAGATATTTTCTCTATGGGTATGTAATACTGGTGAAGCAGTCTCAAACATTTGCAACTGAGATATTTTCTCTATGGGTATGTAATACAGGTGAAGCAGTCTCTAATAATTGCAACTGAGATATTTTATCCATGGGTATGTAATACAGGCAAAGCAGTCTCTAATAATTGCAACTGAGATATTTTCTCTATGGGTATGTAATACAGGTGAAGCAGTCTCTAATAATTGCAACTGAGATATTTTATCCATGGGTATGTAATACAGGTGAAGCAGTCTCTAATAATTGCAACTGAGATATTTTATCCATGGGTATGTAATACAGGCAAAGCAGTCTCTAATAATTGCAACTGAGATATTTTATCCATGGGTATGTAATACAGGCGAAGCAGTCTCTAATAATTGCAACTGAGATATTTTATCCATGGGTATGTAATACAGGCGAAGCAGTCTTTAATAATTGCAACTGAGATATTTTCTCTATGGGTATGTAATACAGGCGACGCAGTCTCTAATACAGGACTCAAAATTAATGCTCTTCTTCTAATTCAAGATAAATGAATCTGTAGGCAGATCACAAAAACCCCAACTCTCACAAATCCAATATGGATCAGTAATAATTTCCTCCATTAACTATTGCAAGTTAACATGTAGACTTGTGTTGGATGTATCAAATAAAACAGGTAATGATATGCTCTGTCATAGTTAAATTATATGCTTATTGTGTTAGCTAATTACCCATAATGCTGCAACAAGTTAATCATGATCAGAAACACATCCTGTACTGATTGTGAACTGGGAAGAATTACAAAAAGAAAGTTTCCAGTTTTTAAAATCTAGTGAAAATTGTCTGCTAAAGTTGCTGACACACATATTTCCTGCTTACTTTTGCATGAGCACCATGTATACATTCCATCTTGTGTTGTATTTCTCACCATCCATTTCATGCAGTAATCACTACCAATCAATCCAAGTGTTGGGATCACTCAAATATTGTGTGTCGAACTTGTATGCTGTTAAAGGTGAAATGACTAATATGCAAAAAAAGTAAGACAACTGGAACAGTGAAAGGAAGAAAATAAGGTCTGTATGTGTGAATGTATGCAAATAACTCGATTTTCAAACATGTATGAACATAAAAAAAAAAAACCACAAAGGAAGCAACAGGTGACTTTATAGTTTATATGTTATGGCAAAGTTGGACTTCAGCTTGGGCTCTGACTTAGCCTGCTACATAACAAGTGCTTCCAGTGGAGCTGAGGTCATTGGCTGGCTATAAATCAGATAAACACATCATCAGCTGATCGTTATTCTAGCAAGGAAATGAAACTGACTCTTGCACATGCCACCATCTAGGTGGATCAAGCAATGGAACTGTTTGGTTAAAGAAACATTTCAGTTCATCAGAATCTTGCACAAGCCACTATCTAGGTGGATCTTCAAAACTGTTGTTGGAAGTCAGATCCACAATGTCCCCTAATATATACACAATAAGATACTTTTTCTGTGGTACTGGTGTGGTTTCTGGCCCTGACATGATGTTCATGACGGCTGCACCTTAGGAAGTGCTGTCTATCATTGTGGCTTCCTATAGGTCACTGATATAGGAGTGCAGATGGCCACATTCAGCTGGTAGGGGCTTAATAGGAGTGCAGATGGCCACATTCAGCTGGTAGGGGCTTAATAGGAGTGCAGATGGCCACATTCAGCTGGTAGGGGCTTAATAGGAGTGCAGATGGCCACATTCAGCTGGTAGGGGCTTAATAGGAGTGCAGATGGCCACATTCAGCTGGTAGGGGCTGAAGTGATTTATGATGAGGGTCTAGTGCTCACCAGTGAAAAATCTCATTAATTATCCCTTGAGAGATGCCTTCTTAAAATCAGTGAAAAATCTCATTAATTATCCCTTGAGAGATGCCTTCTTAAAATCAGTGAAAAATCTCATTAATTATCCCTTGAGAGATGCCTTCTTAAAATCAGTGAAAAATCTCATTAATTATCCCTTGAGAGATGCCTTCTTGAAATCAGTGAAAAATCTCATTAATTATCCCTTGAGAGATGCCTTCTTAAAATCAGTGAAAAATCTCATTAATTATCCCTTGAGAGATGCCTTCTTAAAATCAGTGAAAAATCTCATTAATTATCCCTTGAGAGATGCCTTCTTAAAATCAGTGAAAAATCTCATTAATTATCCCTTGAGAGATGCCTTCTTAAAATCAGCAACTATTCAAGAGTCAAGCTCATCAGACAGAGATCATGAGTTACAAGTTTGTGTAACATAATGAAGACAACAATGGATTTTGGTTGGTCATCTTTCCTCAAAAGTTTGGTAGCATCACCAAGGGGCTCTAATCTGGAACAGTATCCATTATCCTCTAGAACAAGTCTTTAATATCAACAGTGCATTGGTCTGCTGGCTTTGTAACTGCATCATCAAAACTGATGGAGCTTAAACTCCGGGCTCTAGTAGTATGTAACCAGAGTTCCATCTGGTAGCAACATCTTGAACTAGGCCCAAAAGTCTGAAGCCAGCCTGATCTGTCAATTGTCAAGGGCTTCTGTTGTGACTATTGAGTGGCTGATATAGTGTTAGTCATCAATGGCCTCTGTTGTGACTGTTGTGTGGCTGATATAGTGCCGATCATCAAGGGCCTCTGATGTGACTGTTGAGTGGTTGATATAGTGCCAGTCACCAAGGGTCTCTGTTGTGACTGTTGAGTGGCTGATATAGTGCCAGTCATCAAGGGCCTGTTGCAACTCTTGAGTGGCTGATATAGTTCCAATCATCAAGGGCCTCCATTGTGACTGTTGAGTGGCTTATATAGTGCTGATCATCAAGGGCCTCTGTTGTGACTCTTGAGAGACTGATATAGCGACGATCATCAAGGGCCTCTGTTGTGACTCTTGAGTGGCTGATATAGAGATGATCATCAAGGGCCTCTGTTGTGACTTGAGTTACTGATATAGCAACGATCATCAAGGGCCTCTGTTGTGACAGTTGAGTGGCGATATAGCAACGATCATCAAGGGCCTGTGTTGTGACTGTTGAGTGGCTGATATAGTGACGATCATCAAGGGCCTCTGTTGCGACTGTCGAGTGGCTGATAAAGCGATGATCATCAAGGGCCTCCACTGTGACTGTTGAGTGGCTTATATAGTACCTCATCAAAGGGAAATTGTATTAAAGGTGTACAAACCTGAAGTTAAGTCCATGTTTTTTTAAAATAATAATAATAATAATAAAGACTTTATTTAGAGAAGGTAACTCAATTAGTTAGAGAACTAAACTACCTTGAGGACTTCTATCTGTTACATACAATACATACATTATATACAACATGATGTAAAGAATCTGGCTTGACACTAAATAATTTAGTCATTTTAAAAGTCACAGTATCAAGCCTGGAACACATACACAGGCATCTGTGAATACATAAACATATATAAAATATAAAATATCATCCTGGATTGAAAAATTCAACTGTGAAAATGATGCAAAATTACAGAAAAGCAGGCGGTATATATTGTACTAGAACTGTTCAATTTTCTAAAGATTTTATCCATTTGAGACAATGAAAAACTCTCTCAAGTGATTTTTTTTTTGTCTCATCGATTCAAACTTGTACATTTTAGATTCATGATCTCTCATAGCAAATGTTCATCTGCTACATGAAAAATTAGCTTAGTACAGTGTACAAAGTTCTTCTTTGTCATCTGAAAGCTTAAAAATCTTATAGACTGCATCCTACTTCATGTTTTCCAGTCTGGCTTATCAACCAACCTATGTTAACACTGGAAGCTCGATGTTTAGTACTTAATTAACTTACACAAACCCATTAAACATCACTGTCGATAAACAAGCAGCATATCACAACAATTCGATGATATGCTACTGAACTGCAGATTGCTTACAACACAGGACCAAACAACAAATATTAATCTTCCCATTAACCCTTCTGTATTATGACTAGCTGAATAATGAACATGTATAGTTCTGGGCTGCATTTGGTGTAAATTGCTATATTGTTTCGTCTCTAAAGCTGCTTGTTTTTGAAGAAAACGCTGGGAATGAGAAAGTTTATGAAGTTTCAATTTATTCCTACATCTACTCAGCTTAGTAAATATGCTTGGTGTTACTAGCTGAGGAGGGGGAGGGTTTTTTTTAACAATGCTCAGGTTACTAAATTTTACAACTGGTTACTGTTAATACACAAACCGTCGAACAATTATCCAAGTAATCATTCCATCCCTATTGTTGATAAAAACGTTCACTGTATCGTGACGTGACAAGTGGAAAGATTTGGAAGTTCTTGCAAGGTATGCAGCCACCACAACATAAAAAATTACTTGAGGACAATGTGATTATAAATATGATCTAGAGTGAGAAAGTATCATAAATCCAGGGAAAATAGCTACTTAAAATATGACCCAGAAAAGGATGGGATATTGTGCACTTTCACAACTGAGTATCAGGAGAAGTGTGAAAGTACGTGATTGGTAAAATTTAGGCAAGATCAGGAAAAAAATGTTACAAGGGTTGTTCCATTAAAAAATATATGGTATTTAGGGAAGGCAGTTTTTTTAACAGATGCCAGGGTACCTAGGGATGGCAGTTTGTTGGAACAGATGCCAGGGTACCTAGGGATGGCAGTTTGTTGGAACAGATGCCAGGGTACCTAGGGATGGCAGTTTGTTGGAACAGATGCCAGGGTACCTAGGGATGGCAGTTTGTTGGAACAGATGCCAGGGTACCTAGGGATGGCAGTTTGTTGGAACAGATGCCAGGGTACCTAGGGATGGCAGTTTGTTGGAACAGATGCCAGGGTACCTAGGGATGGCAGTTTGTTGGAACAGATGCCAGGGTACCTAGGGATGGCAGTTTGTTGGAACAGATGCCAGGGTACCTAGGGATGGCAGTTTGTTGGAACAGATGCCAGGGTACCTAGGGATGGCAGTTTGTTGGAACAGATGCCAGGGTACCTAGGGATGGCAGTTTGTTGGAACAGATGCCAGGGTACCTAGGGATGGCAGTTTGTTGGAACAGATGCCAGGGTACCTAGGGATGGCAGTTTGTTGGAACAGATGCCAGGGTACCTAGGGATGGCAGTTTGTTGGAACAGATGCCAGGGTACCTAGGGATGGCAGTTTGTTGGAACAGATGCCAGGGTACCTAGGGATGGCAGTTTGTTGGAACAGATGCCAGGGTACCTAGGGATGGCAGTTTTTTTTTTAGAACAGATGCCAGGGTGCCTAGGAAAGGCAGTTTTTTTAGAGTCAGTTTTTGAAAACAGATGCCAGGGTACTATGAATATTCACAGACTTCATTTGAAAATGATACAAAATTCTAAACTGCATTTATATGTTAATACTCTACATTAAAATTGCCCTCCCTGGTCCCAGGTATGTCTTACCTTGTGGATCAGTGACAAAAAATTCTAATATTGTTTGCTTTATCAGTGTCAGCAATCTAATGAACTGTGAAAAATGGCTCTCCCAATTTGCAACAACTTGAGTCATAATGTTGGTGTTCATAAACAGGGTCCAAAGACATACAGAAAATATGGTTCCTACCTGCCCAAATGAAATTTCACTTGGAATGATTTAATCTCTTCAAGCCTTACAAAAAATAAAACCATATATTTCTATTTCTGTGCAAACATTCCTAATGCAAATGAAGTCAAACTGAATGGCATATGAATGGTTAAATCTAAGTCACTTTGGAGGAACCAAAGTTTGTTAATGAGCATGCTAAAATGCAATGGTCTGATGCAGATGTGGCCTTCAATGATTTGGATCTGGATAACAACTGCATTACAATGGTTTTCTTATGAAGGGATAGATGGATTAGATGCACAGCACCAGGTACTACCGTTGGGTTGGTGGGGGTGGGAAAAGGGACATAACTCACATTTGTTTGACTGATCCAATGCTGACGCCAGGGGGACTCTGGATGTCCATTTCCTGCAGACAGCAGCACCAGAGACAGCTCCCAACACAGCGGTAGGGACGATGCAGCTGGAAAATATGCTGGTTCATGTTATCTGTGATGTTTATTGTGAATGGACGCATATTTCCACAGCACTGGCGGGTCAAACAATCAGTGTCTGCAAAGGAGATAACTTCAATTAATAGACGAAAGCAATGAGAATAAATTATGGCTTGCACAACCCTGGAGATTTTTCCAGTCTTTTTAATGAATCTTATTAAGGGCTTCAAAAAGCTTTCAATACATATTTATTTAAATGGAAAAGTGATTCGCTGCATAAACACGCATGAAGTGGAAGTATAAAACAAATAACATGTTGATGCTCTATAAATTGAGTCCAGGTGATAACAGACAAATTTACTGATATTTATCTTTTGAGCTTTTTACTCGTCATGTGCAACTACAATGCACTATCTCACTTGATGGAAACAACATCTATGTCACATGTCTTGCACATTACTTTGTGCTTGTAAATAACTCAAATTCTGAATTTACAAAATGATAACTTTTTTCAGTTTCACTGTTTTGTACTTCGTAAAATAAATTCAATAAGTTATTTCCAAAATTCAGGTAGTTTTTCTTACAAATGTCAAGAGCTTTTCAAAGATAAAACCATCTTCCATAAAACTGTAGGCATTTTCAAGGCACCGCGCTAACTGAAAGAATCTTCAAAGGTGTATGATTCATAGCATTTATATCTTTTTGTTTGGAGACAAGATTCATGAATTATCAACAAATTAAAATTAATAAGTATAAAATTTTCAACCAACCAAAATAATAAAGAACATAAAAATATGAAATAAAAATGAGTTACATTTCCAGAACTAGAGTCTCTAGAAGGGACTTTTTGTACAAAGAATTTCCAAGAATTCAAAACAAGACCATTTTTTTCATTTAACTGTTGAGTGTCGAAACCATCTTTGATATTCTAAAGTGATAACAAGATTTACAAATTAGCTGCTGTGGTACACATAGTGGGTGGCAACTCTGTGCCATTTTCATTAAGGACAAAGTGACATCATCAGAAGTATTTTGGTAACAACTCAATCTCATAATGATCATCCATTCAGGTGAAGTAGTGACAGCAAGATTTTGAAGACAGTAGTCATGGCAGCCATATTGGATGTACCACTGGCACCATGTTCATTTAGGACAAACTAGTATAAGAAGTCTACTGGTGAAAACTGCATGCTGATATAGCCATCTATTTGGAGAAAAGTACAATATTTCAAAAACTGACTTTCTATTCAGAAGGAGTATATAACAAAATTCTCAAGATGGCATCTGTGGTGGCCATATTGGACATCAGATTGATTCCATTTTTTCGTTTAAGGCCAACTGGAGATCATAAGAAGTCTTCCAGCAAAAACCTGATGTCAGTACGAGTTTCTGTTCAAGTAGACTTATGATAACATGATTTTCAAGATGGCTACCATGGCAGCAATATCTGATGTCAGATCGGCACCATTTTTATTTATGACCAACTAGACAACATAAAAGTCTTTCAGCGAAAACCCCATGCTGATATGACAATCCATTCAGGATGAGTAGTAATAACATTTTCAAGATGGCTGCTGAGGGTGCCATAATGGATGTCAGAGTAGCACCAGCTTCATTTAGGACCAACTAAACCCCATGAGATGTGTGTGTCAAGGCAATCCTCCAAGTAGTTTAGGAGGAACAGCAGTAACAAACTTGTACTAATGGACGATGGATCATCCCATCTAGTCACTGGCCAGTAGAGCCAAATAAAATTAAATTACATCAATATATATGTGTTCTAACTCATCAACAGTAACTTGTATTATTATTTATTTACATAAGCAGGAAATCAGCTGAATGCCTTCTAAATGGACAGTTTTACCCCAAATCACCTCTGACCTTTAGGCTTTTCAATGTTTAGGATGCAAATCTGGTCTTAATGGTGCTCAAATTTTCTATTCAAGTATCTCAAGCATAATATGGCAAGGCATGTGTCATTTTCAAACTGGCAAGGCATGTGTCATTTTCGAACTGGCAAGGCATGTGTCATTTTCAAACTGGCAAGGCATGTGCAGTGTGTCATTTTCAAACTGGCAAGGCATGTGCAGTGTTTTATTTTCAATCTGGGAAGGCATGTACAGTGTGTCATTTTCAAACTGGCAAGGCATGTGCAGTGTTTTATTTTCAATCTGGGAAGGCATGTACAGTGTGTCATTTTCAAACTGGCAAGGCATGTGCAGTGTTTTATTTTCAATCTGGGAAGGCATGTGCAGTGTGTCATTTTCAAACTGGCAAGGCATGTGCAGTGTTTTATTTTCAATCTGGGAAGGCATGTACAGTGTGTCATTTTCAAACTGGCAAGGCATGTGCAGTGTTTCATTTTCAATCTGTTAGGGAATGTGAAGTGTGCCATTTTGAATCTGTCCAGGCATGTGCAGTGTGTCATTTTGAATCTGTCAAGGCATGTGAAGTGTGCCACTTTCAATCTGGAAAGGCATGTGAAGAGTGCCATTTTCAATCTGGCAAGACACGTGCAGTAATTTTCAATCTGACAAGGCATGTGCACTGTGTCACTTTCAATCTGGCAAAGCATGTGAAGTGTTCCATTTTCAATCTGGAAAGCCATATGTAGTGTGTCATATTCAATCTGGCAACACATGTGCAGTGTATCATTTTCAATCTGGCAAGGCATGTGAAGTGTGCCATTTTCAATCTGGCAAGACATATGCAGTGTGTCATTTTCAATATGGCAAGGCATGTGTAGTGTGTCATGTTCATCATTTGTCTTATCTTACCTTCCTTGGCATACATAAACTGCTGGTCATTAGAATTACATATCTTATACTTGTTGTTTCTCTCCCAGCCAATAGCAACTGCAACAGATGAAAGAACATCATTTAAGTAATGCTTACCTGAAAAGTGTTATTTATGTCAACTGATGACTACCTGTTTTCAATGTTGCAATTTTGTACAATTCCACATCATGTCAGGGTGAAGGGTTTACAGCACAAATTGACACCACACTAAAAACAAGTATTTATCTTTTTGAAACAGATACCTCTTTTCATTCAAGTAATTATTTTGATTAAAACATAAAAGAAGACAATATTTATCAAGTATTACAGCAGGTAAGCATCTAGCTTAACTGTGGCTGTACACTCCCGTGATGAAGTCACAATGTAAAAATAAGCAATACCACTGACGACATCATTAAATTTTTTTTTACCTACACCCCCCTCCCAATTACATTTTAATATCATTAATACATACCCATTGCTGTTGCATGGATGAATTTTGTCAGTTTGTTGGAGGGCTGATGATCCATGAACTGGCAAAGAAAACCAAATACAAGGAATACTTACTGAAGAGTAAAAGTCTACTGTTGGATGAAATCTGCATGAGGTACTTTCTGAATCATGACAACAGGGCCCACAGAGAATATGCCTTATCTTGGTGAGCTATGAGCAAAGGTAAATGGAGGAGAAAGTAGTGTGAGAACACAGAAACATGGCTTTCCACACATCTTCCAGAGATGAATATGTTAGGTCCGTGTGGCAGCAATACTTTGAACCTCATGGGCATTAATATTCAGGATAGACTGGTTGCAACTGGTAACGGACCAGTAATCACGACTGATAGCAATCCACCTAAAAATGGTAAAAGCTGAAATATCAGTTGAACCTTTAATAGGAAGGAAAAGATGCTTCCTACTCTTTTTTGCTGACTTTAGAAGATGCCAAATAAAAACATAAAGCCCTAACTGGACATAAAAAAACTATCTTGATCATCCCCAGCACTGATATAGTTGAGGCTGGGGATCTCAATCGAGAGTGAAGCAACCAAAGGAAGCTGTTTTCTTCCTAAATAAAACAAAACCTGGTAAGCAAAGGACAGAAACCAACTAATAATTTCCACTGAACCTGATACAGCCCTGCTCTGTAGACAGATATTAAACTTGCTCCATCCTGCAAGAAAACCATCCTGAGGGTAAGGATCTTGAAGGAAGCTAAGCCTAAATGTTCATGGGGGGTTTATTAAGAGACCACAAGACACACAAAGATTTCATTTAACTATTACAAAGTGAGACACTAGTCTTTGGAGCCTGAAAATACCTAATCAGGTCTGCTAAGTAAGAATCCATCCTGATGGCTGGGCCTTTTACAAATCTGACAATATTAGTTAGGACTGCAGGACAGCCCCTAGATATTGATCATTTCCTGGACAAATAATGCACCTTGCAACTTTGAATGAAATCTTTTCTTAGCAGAAGATTGTTTCAGATGAATCATGCATAAAATTTGAGAATCTGGGGGCTGTTGTGTAGCAGTGAGGCCCTATGCTGCAAAAACGGAGGTACCTCCTCAGAGATAAGGTCCTGGTATCATCCATGAGCAGACTGAAAAGACCTGAACCATGATCGCTGAAGCCACAGAGAGGTAACCAAAATGAGCTGAGCACTGGAGTGCCTGACTTTGTGCTGAACATGTGGGATCATCCTGAAAGGTGTCAAAGCTAAAAGAATAGATGATCCCACTTCAGGCTGAAAGTATTCATTGTTTTGGCCCCTTGATTGGGGACTGGGGAAATGTAAAAAGGGAGCTTGTTGTTTAGTTAGGTGGCAAACAAATCCACCAAAGGAGTCCCCCAAAGTAGGAACAATGTCTTCCGCTATGGATTGATTGAGCCACCATTCCATGCAGACTATCTGCTATGGATTGTGAAGTACCCATTCCATGCAGACTATCTTCCCTTTCCTTGACACTGTCCAACAAATTATTCTTTTTACTTGGAATGTAGCAAACTTGGAGGGAAATTTCTTCTTAGGTTGCCTAATGAAGGAATTTTCAAGCCCCCATGCAGAGGAAAGGCACATGTGTGCCTCCTCGTCCCCTAAGGTACACTACCACTGACGTGTTGTCAGTAGAGGCCACCATGCAGTGATGCCTTATTTGGTGGGCACACCCCTGATAGTCTAAAAACACTACCATAACATCCATATTGTTGATGTGGAGGGTAAATTCTTCCTGGTACCATCAACTCTGAAGAATCAGGTCTGCTATGGAGTTTAAGGTTCCAAGCAGTGAGAAAAGGACAACCTGACAATACACTCTTAGCACTTCCAACAAGGGCAGGAGTTTGTCTATTCTTTCCCAAGGGACATTGACTAATACTCTGTTTTTAAGGAAATTCATTCACACATAGACAAAATATTGAGTTGGGGTGAGTTCTGATTTCTCTTGGTTTGGCAGAAGGCACAGCCTGGTCACTAAGGACCAAAAGTGACAGATCTAGTCTGAGGGACTCTAGCTGGCCACTAAGGACCAACAGTGACAGATCTAGTCTGAGGGACTCTAGCTGGCCACTAAGGACCAATAGTGACAGATCTAGTCTGAGGGACTCTAGCTGGCCACTAAGGACCAATAATGACAGATCTAGTCTGAGGGACTCTAGCTGGCCACTAAGGACCAATAGTGACAGATCTAGTCTGAGGGACTCTAGCTGGCCACTAAGGACCAATAATGACAGATCTAGTCTGAGGGACTCTAGCAGGCCACTGTGGATCAACCAATTGTCAAAATATTGGAGGATTGGGATATCTAGTGTCCTTAAATAGGCTGCATCTACTCTCATTACTCCTGTAAAAGCTCCGTTTGTAGAGGCTAGGCCAAATGGCACCACTCAAAATTGGAAGATCTCCCCATCCAAGCAGGCAATTTCAGTAAGCTGGAAAAAAAGGGATGTGAAGCTAAACATCCTGAAGATTGAATCACCAGGTGTTAGGGCATTCCTGACTGAGGCTGTTGTCTCCATCTTGGTTCCTCCAGCAAAAATTTGTTTAGGGATGAAATGTCAATAATTAGATGGAACACTCCCCCTTTCCTGGCAACAAGGAAAATCCAAGAGCCTATTGCCAAAGATTGGTTGTTTAACAACCTCTCTACTGCACCCTTCTGAAGAAGGGACTGAACCTCTTCTTTAAGTACACCAGATTTAACTGGTGGAGATCTTCCTAGAGGAAGGAGATCATGAAACTGAAGCTGGTAGCCATCTTTTATCATCAAAAGGACCCAGCCAACGACCATTATGCCAGACTAAGCATCTGAAAAGAGGTTTAGTCTGGCTGCTGCAGGAATCAATGGAAGACATATACTCTGCATGAGATAGGGTGAGTCCCTTGGGCTGTCCACCCTTGTCTTTAGGAAAGGGGGTAGGGACTGTGAACTTCCTTCTTGAGCTTTTGCAGCACACCCCTTATGGGCCTGACTTAAGAGGGGGAGCTCTGAAATGGGATTGTTGCTTTTGAATGGGACTGTGAAGCCCTTAAATGGTTCTTACTGTGCTCTAGTAAGATTTCTGAATGGTCCATAGCAACATTCCAGCAGAGGTGAAGAAGCTGATGACAAGGACATGGACAAGGGCAATGCATGCCAAAAAGATTTTACTACTGCTTCGAACAAATGACCAAACCTACAAACACCTTGCTTAGACATTGCTGTAAAAAGAAAGCTCAAAAGAAGATTTTTATTCAAAGTCTTCTATGCAACTAAAAGCAAAACTAAAAGCAATGCATGGTTTAAGTGTGTGCTAGTATGATAACAGTTCTCACAAGATGATCAAGTCAAGCAGGCTTAAACAAAAAGTTGGTAAGATTTCTATTAAAAAATAGATAACATCAAGAAAAACTATCAGATGTGAAAAAGAACTAGTGTTCAATAGCCAAACTACCTGATGTGAAAGTAAAAAGTCGCGTGTGACCTACTTTACCATGTACACAAACAGCACAATTCACAATATAGCAATGTAAATTACAATAATTTATAATGAACAATAATAAGTCCACTGACAAAGTTATGCAAGGATAGGGAAAATGTAATAGAATACCCACCCCAGGCAGAAAAAGTGAACAATCAGATCTGAACACTAACACCTAAAACAGTGAAAAAATAAAATAAACAAAATGTATGGCCATACACAATGTGTATGAAACAAATGGTAACAACTCTTACTTACAAGAGCTCAAATTAACAAATAAAAAATCTTGATCTGGGGTATAATCCACATATTTAAAAAAACAATGTACATAAGATTAATAGTAATTTCACATGGCAACCCATGAAGCAAAGGCAAATCCTCACTGACTCAATCATTACAGCCATGCAACCCAAAAAAGAATGAAGGTCAGTGCGTATGGCTAACATATCTATGGTGTGTTCCAGTGGCAATCCATTGTTCTGGAATCTTCTGGTTCACACTAATGGAAGCACAAATTCTCATCATACAGTGAAGGAATTTTCCAAACAAAAAAGTACCATCTAGCAAAAGGTATGTACTACTGATACTAAAATGGTACATTTGAATGTTGCTTACAGTGTTTAAGTTACTATCAGTTGATCATGTTGTTCTCCAAATGAGTCATTAGAAACCAGAAATGAACTTATGTTAATTAATACCATGATTTTCAAGTTACTATCCTGTTGTTCTCATGATATTCACTTGAAACCTGAATATCTACAGCAGTAACAAATGGGAACAGCCAAAACGGCCTTTGTACACAGGTGACCTCTGTTTACAGGTTCACTTTTCAGACTTGGTTTTTGATCAAAATACTACACAATGAACATCATCATCATTATAATTACTATTATTATTATTATTATTAGATACAATACACAATATTATTTTATTATGAACAGCTTTATTTCGTGCACTATTCAACAAGGTCATAAAATGCTGGTATATTTTGTTCTGTCCTAAAGTTACTTCCACACAATATTACTGTATCCTGCCCACATTAATCCATCCTATAAATTAAATAATCACTGACATTTAAAAAAAAGACTTAAAAAATCAATGAGGTGTGTATCATGCACCATGCCAAAACACCTAAGTTCATTACTGACAGCATAGATATGATTGTGAAACAGAGTACCGATTCTTTTGGAAAACTTGCATAATTTGGGCTTAGGATAAGGTTTTCTAATTTCAAAAGAAGATCTGGATTAACCAGTTGCTCTGCTCCCCCCGAGATTAAAAGGGTCAGCTTTTGTAAAAGGCCTGAAATGAATAGCAAATGAAAAGAAGCCTAATGTGGCAAATGCTATTAACACCTGACTTTAACGAGATGAAATGTAATTAATACCTGGCCCTAATGAGATGGAATGAAATGTTCTTAACACCTAACCCTAATGAGATGGAATGAAATGTTATTAACACCTGACCCTAATGAGATGGAATGAAATGTTATTAACACCTGACCCTAATGTGATGGCATTAAATGTTCTTAACACCTGACCCTAATGAGATGGAATGAAATGTTCTTAACACCTGACCCTAATGAGATGGAATGAAATGTTCTTAACACCTGACCCTAATGTGATGGAATGAAATGTTCTTAACACCTGACTCTAACGTGATGGAATGAAATGTTCTTAACACCTGACCCTAATGAGATGGAATGAAATATTATTAACACCTGACCCTAATGTGATGGAATGAAATGTTCTTAACACCTGACCCTAATGAGATGGAATGAAATGTTCTTAACACCTGACCCTAATGAGATGGAATGAAATGTTCTTAACACCTGACCCTAATGAGATGGAATGAAATGTTATTAACACCTGACCCTAATGTCATGGAATGAAATGTTCTTAACACCTGACCCTAAGGAGATGGAATGAAATGTTCTTAACACCTGACCCTAATGAGATGGAATGAAATGTTCTTAACACCTGACCCTAATGTGATGGAATGAAATGTTCTTAACACCTGACCCTAATGAGATGGAATGAAATGTTCTTAACACCTGACCCTAATGAGATGGAATGAAATCTTATTAACACCTGACCCTAATGTGATGGAATGAAATGTTCTTAACACCTGACTCTAATGTGATGGAATGAAATGTTCTTAACACCTGACCCTAATGAGATGGAATGAAATGTTCTTAACACCTGACCCTAATGAGATGGAATGAAATGTTATTAACACCTGACCCTAATGTCATGGAATGAAATGTTCTTAACACCTGACCCTAAGGAGATGGAATGAAATGTTCTTAACACCTGACCCTAATGAGATGGAATGAAATATTATTAACACCTGACCCTAATGTGATGGAATGAAATGTTCTTAACACCTGACCCTAATGAGATGGAATGAAATGTTCTTAACACCTGACCCTAATGAGATGGAATGAAATGTTCTTAACACCTGACCCTAATGTTATGGAATGAAATGTTCTTAACACCTGAACCTAAGGAGATGGAATGAAATATTATTAACACCTGACCCTAATGAGATGAATGAAATGTTCTTAACACCTGACCCTAATGAGATGGAATGAAATGTTCTTAACACCTGACCCTAATGAGATGGAATGAAATCTTATTAACACCTGACCCTAATGTGATGGAATGAAATGTTATTAACACCTGACCCTAATGAGATGGAATGAAATGTTCTTAACACCTGACCCTAATGAGATGGAATGAAATGTTCTTAACACCTGACCCTAATGTTATGGAATGAAATGTTCTTAACACCTGAACCTAAGGAGATGGAATGAAATATTATTAACACCTGACCCTAATGAGATGAATGAAATGTTATTAACACCTGACCCTAATGAGATGGAATGAAATGTTCTTAACACCTGACCCTAATGAGATGGAATGAAATCTTATTAACACCTGACCCTAATGTGATGGAATGAACTGTTCTTAACACCTGACCCTAATGAGATGGAATGAAATGTTCTTAACACCTGACCCTAATGTGATGGAATTAAATGTTCTTAACACCTGACTCTAATGTGATGGAATGAAATGTTATTAACACCTGACCCTAATGAGATGGAATGAAATGTTATTAACACCTGACTCTAATGAGATGGAATGAAATGTTATTAACACCTGACCCTAATGAGATGAATGAAATGTTATTAACACCTGACCCTAATGAGATGGAATGAAATGTTATTAACACCTTACCCTAATGTGATGGAATTAAATGTTATTAACACCTGACCCTAATGAGATGGAATGAAATGTTCTTAACACCTGACCCTAATGAGATGGAATGAAATGTTCTTAACACCTGACCCTAATGTCATGGAATGAAATGTTATTAACACCTGACCCTAATGAGACGGAAGGTAATGTTACTAACACCTGACCCTAATGAGATGGAATGAAATGTTATTAACACCTGACCCTAATGAGATGGAATGAAATGTTCTTAACACCTGACCCTAATGAGATGGAATGAAATGTTCTTAACACCTGACCCTAATGTGATGGAATGAAATGTTCTTAACACCTGGCCCTAATGTGATGGAATGAAATGTTCTTAACACCTGACCCTAATGTGATGGAATGAAACGTTATTAACACCTGACCCTAATGAGATGGAATGAAACGTTATTAACACCTGACCCTAATGAGATGGAATGAAACGTTATTAACACCTGACCCTAATGTGATGGAATGAAATGTTATTAACACCTGACCCTAATGAGGTGGAATGAAATGTTATTAACACCTGACCCTAATGAGATGGAATGCAATGTTCTTAACACCTGACCCTAATGAGATGGAATGAAATGTTCTTAACACCTGACCCTAATGTCATGGAATGAAATGTTACTAACACCTGACCCTAATGAGATGGAATGAAATGTTATTAACACCTGACCCTAATGAGATGGAATGATAGGTTATTAACACCTGACCCAAATGAGATGAAATGAGTTTCTATCTCTCCACACAGATTAACTTTTTCCTAAGATATAAAAATTAAGATAAGCAACACCTATCACACTGTCACCAAAGGTCATGTCCATCTTCAAATTTGAGCAAGATTTTATATATATATATATATATATATATATATATATATATATATATATATATATATATATATATATGTAGATGTAGTAGAACCTGTCTTGAAAGACCACCCTTTCTGCCAGAAAATTATGGTCTCTCAAGACAGGTGGCCTCTCATAACAGGTCACAGTGCTATATAATCATTAAGTCTGTGCATTGAGCATATGGTCTCTCAAGACAGGTGGTCTCACATAGCAGTGGTCTTTCAAGACAGGTTTCACTGGTATATATATAATTTGTTAATGAAATTTGATACAGTGTGATATCATATAACATCATCCTGATGAGTTAGACTGGCACTGTTTTTTCTCAACAGAATAAAATTAGGTTTTGAAACCACAGTTCACTTTCAGTAGATGAAGACAGGAAAATAAAAATCTTATTCTGACCAAACTGCTTTTATCATGAAA
This sequence comes from Megalonaias nervosa, assembly GCA_016617855.1. NCBI lineage: Eukaryota > Metazoa > Mollusca > Bivalvia > Unionida > Unionidae > Megalonaias > Megalonaias nervosa. Next base: position 52,034 of record JAECUM010018809.1, read on the forward strand.
CCTGAAACACATGTATTTTTTTGGCCTAAGTTCTTACCTTCCAGCAAATCAAGATGCTGATGTATTACCACTTCATTAAGGGAAGCAAGATAAGATAGGCTGCCAGGCAGACCCTGGGGTACCACAATCCCCTGAGGTGGTGACATCATCTGCATTTCTGAGGATTTGCCTCCACTTCCTGGTTGGTTAATTGTCACACTGGCCATGTTTTAACAGTCTGAAAGTACATTAGAAAACCAAAATTTACTTTCAACATAGACAAGACCTGAAATACACAGATGAACTACCACATGAAGTAGTTTGTATGCATACACTTGTGCATTTGTTAAATTATTTCACAACAGTGCATTCTGTTTAAAAAAATTCTTTAATGTGTACACGATACATGCAATAACTGAAACAATGCCATGTAACCGAACCAATCTGAAACTCAATTATTCCTCTGATCTGCATGTTAGGATGAGAGATGACAGCTGTATGTAGGCCATTGACAATGTCTGCACTGCACCTTCCTCCTGAGCTTTGGATTGTTTTACTGTTTATGTTTTTCATTCCTTATTACAACAGACATCAGTTTATAAGAGCCGTCCTTGCCGAATACATCTGACAATTATGATAAACATCCTTATGATCACCACAATATTGTTTCATACTGCTGCATATATATATATATATATATTTATATATATAAAAAGTTTATAATGCAGTAAGATGTACTGCCTTGACATGTACTGAGTTAATTTAGGCTGTGTCATTGACCTCATTTTGCAAGTCTGATACAAGACAGTTCTTCCTACGGCACCTGCTGACACATTATAAAGAACCCAGAAAATAAGGATAACAGATCATTATAGTTAATTTCAGGCTGACCAACTGACTTACCGATAAGTGTACACTCCTTACCAGAGAAGCACAAGACAATCACTGAGTGATAGAAATCTCTTACTGTTTTTTTGCCTGGGCACCCACTGAAAACACACAGTTGATAATCATGATTTGAAAATGTACAGAAAATGAAATAAAACAGTCACTAAAAAAACCCAACACTACTGCATTTAATTCCAAAGCAGGAGGGAAAAATGTAGACTCAAATATTCTAAGTAAATTCTAGAAGAGAAGGGTTACCCAGACACTAGCAATTCAAATTCTGGTATGGTAGGTTGGCAGCAGTGGAGGATGATAATTATTTGTGTTTTGAATTTCTTGAATGAAGAAGAAATATATGAAGATATATGTAGCTCCCATCTGGGAAGGGGAATTTCATTATCTAAATGACCCCCCACTTTTTGACCTGCTGGGGGGCTCTTGGGCTCAACCATTCCATACCTAGAGAAAGTGGTCAATGTGCAGTGGTTTACAACCTCGAATTGGTGTTTCCTTAAAAATACAAAGTTATGCACCAAACTTGGTGTTAACAAACACATTTATCAAGGTAGAAAATGCAGTTTAAAGAAATGTTTGTCAGCACTGTCAGTAAATTAACCTGATGCGTAATGTGCAGTACAAATGATTGTCAACAATTCTGGCTTTAACCCACTGATACCACATTCAATTCATCCACTTTGGCTTTAACCCATTGATACCACATTCAATTCATCCATACATTGAATATACATGTATAGGTCTTGCATCATGGAGGCAAAAAGAAATCTGAGTTTCTCATTGTACTGGTTTTAAAATTAGGTGTGTGTGATTCGGATTTTTAATGTAGCTTTAACAATTTTCCAGTCATATCCCTACAATGTCCACAGTGTGGCAGTTTATAGTGATGCCTGGCATCATGCTGCAGTCATGTAGCATCATGTCCCATCAAGTCACATTATCTTGATACCAGACCAACCAGTCCTAACACTGACCTCTTAATGCTGAGAGCCAAGTGTGGTAACTGCTAGCACCATTTCTGCAAGTCTTTGGTATGACTTGGCCAGGGTTCAACCCACAACCTCCCGCATCCAAGGTGGATGCAATAACCACTTAGGCCACCAGAGCAGTTTTTAAAATTAGGTTAGGTAGATATTTTTTTTTTAAATAACAGCTTATGTACTGGGCAAAACCAGCTCAATCTGATAACACAAATCAGGTTTGGGAATATTTTAAAAAAAATAAAAAATTTCATTTGTTTTTTCACATGGGAGGAGAGGGGCAGGGAAGTGCCAGGGTCAGCAACAAAAAAGAGTGTTGTCCAACCAGAAACACACATTTTGTTTTTGCCTGATAGATGCGTTTGTTTGTTTACAGATATTCTGATTCTGTTAATGTTTACAGGCAGTAAACTAAAGTGGCCATTTACATGTGTGAATGCCACAGTCTTAATTCTAGTTCATGCCATATTTTTTAACAGACATTGCATACCTGTAATAATATATCAACTGTCTATAACAAGTCAACAGAAATCCTTAATCCCCAGTTTCATCTTCGCTAGCCAAGGGTTGCCATTCTACAGTTACACATCTAGCAACCCTTGGCTAGGAACTTTAATAACATTTAACATACTGGTATTCAATATTATCATTTAATTTGTTTTTAAAATTTGCATATAATATTTAACTTATATTCCTAAATTACTATGTACCGATAACATTCCCTAACATGCACTCTGTGATTTTAACATTAATGCCCCACCATAGTACTGAAAAGAGACCTCAGCAAAGACTTGACCATTCAGATCAATGAACAGGGGCAGGACATTGTTGAGATGAATATAAAAATGGAAAAAATAAAAGATGCCATGCTGTGGCTATCATATAACTTGTTTAGCCTTGACTTGGTATACTTACATCCCCAGGGTTCTGTGATAATACAATCAACCACAGCTATGTGTTGCTTTTTACCTGAAAATAACTTCATGTACTGCTTCCAGCTAAATCCTTTCGTTACAGGTGTAGTACTTGTGAAATTTACAGTCTTATCAGATCCATAAATAATGAGTAAATTTTACTCCCTTCTTTCCCTGTCATCCATGGTATGTCTTTTCATGACCTCATCATATAAACAATTCCATATTCTGCCTACTGACACTTTTCTGTTCTTAAATTATGAGACTTATATTTTTTTTCAATTTAGGCACCCTTACAAAATTCATATCTTGTTCAAAAGAAATCTATTTTAAAAAACAAAGAGCCACTGTCCTAATTTTATGGAAGAATTCATTTTTGTTTTATTAATAGGGTTCAATCTAGGATTCAGGGACTTGATAACCCTTGATATTTTCCAAAGGGGTCAGATCTGATTTTGATTAACCAATATTTCCTTTGGTAACAAGGTTTACAAATAGGAAAAATAAGCTTTTTATTTTAGCAATTCCACACTATGCAATTCATAATGCCAAATGTATATTAATAAACAAAAAAAGTCTTTCTTCATTTAACCTAAATCTATGACATTTTCTATACTCTTCCCATGCATATTCCATGAAAGGAACACCATTTAAAACTGGATGTTTATGATTGATTGCATGTGATCTGTAGGCCTAATATGAAGAAGTCCAAAATGTTTTTTCATGTTTTAAACTCAATTCATGTAATGCAAGGTGCTTAACAAGTAGTTCTAATATCAGTAAGTTTTAGACTGAATTCATGTTATGCAAGGTGGTTTTACAGGTAAGTCTAATATCAGTAAGTTTTAGACTGAATTCATGTTATGCAAGGTGGTTTTACAGGTAAGTCTAATATCAATAAGTTTTAGACTGAATTCATGTTATGCAAGGTGGTTTTACAGGTAAGTCTAATATCAGTAAGTTTTAAACTTAATTCATGTTATGCAAGTTGCTTAACAGGTAGGCCTAACACAAATAAATTTTAGACTGAATTCAGGCTGTGCAAGGTGTTTTGTAAAACAAGTCATTCAGAGATCATTACTCACTGGTTTTACAAAAGGTTTACATAGCAAACCCATCTCTTGTACAAAAGGTTTACACAGTAAACCCGTCTCTTTTACAAAAGGTTTACATAGCAAACTCGTGTCTTGTACAAAAGGTTTACACTGCAAACTTGTCTCTTGTACAAAAGGTTTACATAGCAAACCCATCTCTTTTACAAAAGGTTTACACAGCAAACTCATCTCTTTTACAAAAGGTTTACATAGAAACTCGTCTCTTGTACACAAGGTTTACATCGCAAACCCGTCTCTTGTACAAAAGGTTTGCACAGTAAACCCGTCTTCTGTACAAAATGTTTACATAGCAAACCCTGTCTCTTGTACAAAAGGTTTACATAGCAAACTTGTCTCTTGTACACAAGGTTTACACAGCAAACTCATCTCTTGTACACAAGGTTTACATAGCAAACTCGTCTCTTGTACAAAAGGTTTACATAGCAAACTCGTCTCTTGTACACAAGGTTTACACAGCAAACCTGTCTCTTGTACAAGGAGAATTACTTCATGTAGATCTATCTATAATCAGGGATTAGAATCGCACAGGACTGGGCTTTCATTTCCCAAAACTACCATTACTATGTTGTACTGTCAGAGATACAAATTTTGACCATGACAATGTCCATACTGTAGTCATAGCAAGCCATGATGTGTGTCTGCCTAACTTATTAAATCTCCTGTCCTAAGGTTAATCTTGTTCATTTTGAATGGTGGACTGGGTGAAAAGACCAAAGCCTCATTATTTCTGTTAGTATCTGTTAACTTTGTCAATTTACCATGAAAACAATGTAATACGCATAATGATTTACAAAGTAAATATTTTAAATAGGCATAATAGTTCACAAATAAAATGTATATAAACCATCATGTGTTGTGTTTTTAACTGAATTTTGTGTATACCCCATGGGGAACCTCATAATACATGTAACTGTTCTACCTGTAGTACTGACCACTAAAGACAAAAACTCAGGACATAATGGGTCAAGTGGTCAGTCACTCCAAAAAACTGAAGAGAAACTGATGGTTTGGCTTTTTTGAAATAGAGCACAATATACACAAATCTGTGTAGTAGCAGGTTATTTCTGCCTTGCTTACTCACAGAAAGCAGGTCCTATGAAGAACCACAGAAACATCATGGAACACAAGAAACATAAGGTATGTAATTTGTATATACATGAAATTGTTTTAAACTTTATGAAAAGAATTTATGTTCGTGATTCTAAATATAGGTCCCTCTGTTCTTTGAGAACAGAATTTCATATTTTTATTACAATGGTGTAGCCAGTCAGAGTCCCTATACTCAATAAACCGCACCGGTGGCCTAGTGGCTAAAGCGTCCGCCTTGGATGCCGGAGGTTGAACACCAGCCGTGTCATAGCAAAGACTTACAAAAATGGTACTAAAAGGCTGCCTCACTAAGCACTTAGCATTAAGAGGTTAGTGTTAGGACTGGTTGGCCTGGTGTCCGGATAATGTGACTGGGTGGGACATGATGCTACATGTCTGCGGCATGATGCCCCAGTGCTAGAAATCACTAAACTGCCACACTGCAGACATCGTAGTGATATGACTGAAAAGTTTTTAAAGCTAAATCCAATTCACACACACATACACACACTTAACAAGTATTTAGAATATATTATTCTGAAGTTAACTGCACATCATTCTGGTGCATTAGGATATTCAGGATTATTGAAATTCATTTGGAACAGTTTCAACTTTTGGATTTATGTTAGGACATTTAGGATTATTTGGGATTTAATACAAAATACTATCTAAAAAATTTTCACTCTGTAACTTGAGAAATAGATCATTTTTTTTAATTAAACTTGTTGGATTCACTTCTTTCTGTTACATAGTTTAAGACCTAGAGCTGCAATAAAATGAAATAAGGCAACATGAGATGATTTCTTTCAATTTTGTTTCACAACACAGGTTTGTAGCTGAATGAACTATCTACTTCCATTAGGATTTCTTTGGATGCATTTTGAGCAGCTCAAAAGCAAAGGGCTTTCATTAGTGGACATCCCAGTGTAATACTGCTATATGCCCTGACCTCTTCACTAGTACATCCAAAATTCCAGCACTGGAGGACTGTGGGACTTTTGTTTCTTGTACTTATTTAGCCAAATAAAAAAACTGCTACAGCAACCTGACCCATAAGATTCGAGGTGGGTTAGGGGGCATCACCAAGTGAGGGCCCAAAATTCTCATCAAGTAGCTTTCTTACTGAAAGTGGGTCCCTGAATTGAGGTTTACAGAGAGTGGGGAAGGAGGGACTGGACACCAACATTTTTTGCTACACCACTGAATAAAATACCTGTTATCCCAAATGATCAGAAATGCAACCTATGTCTGCCACCAGTGAAAATTAATTATGCTCTTTGTTTTACAACCGCCATCAAAAGAAAAGAACGATGACTTTGATGTTGTTTTCTCCTGTCTTATCATTACCGAGTGAACCATGTATGGAAATTGGTTAAGGGAATAACTGAATCTTACAGGGTTAGTCACGGATTTAGACGTATCTTAAAAAACTATCAATAAAATTCGTATTATTTCCACCTAGCCTATGTAATGCTACAAGCATTCAAAGGGAATACAGCCACCATCTTGCTAACAGTACACCAGTCTAAACCGCAAAGCTAACAGTGACTGTGTGACCGATTTGAGTCTTTACAATTAAAAGGCTGACAGGGTTCCACTAATTTCTTAAATCAGAAGTCCAGGACTTCCTGGGTATAATTTGGAAGTCTTAGCCTTAAATACAGGAAGTCCCAAAATATTCAGTGCTATTCTTGTTATAAAACCCTTTAAACATGAGTGCACTGTTGTATTTGTGATAATACCTAAGACATTAAGTAACTTACTCCCTGTACTGATCGTACAGCAAAGGTAAATAAAGAAGCAAACATTTAACTTCAGAGATTTATCACACCTTACTTTCTGTAACAAGAACATTGTGATGCACAGTACATTATTTATCTTTTATTCAGAATGCATGATCATGTGATCTACCAAAGTGAACTTGACAAATACATGATATATTTTTAATCAGCATGTAATAATTGGCAAGTAATTATCAAGTAGCTATGCATCAGCAGGTAACACATTTTTTGTACAACTTGGCTGATGTTTCCTTTGGTCCAATGGTCCAAATTGTGGTAACCCACGACTAGGCCAAGAGGTACCATCCAATGATATTCCACAGCAGGGACTTACCATATTGGATATTAATTAACAATGTCAGTGGTGGATGTGTAGTAGAGTACCCCTCTTGGTGGCAGTGAAATTACATAATTTAAACAGCCTACCAAAATTGCAGTATGTGACTGTGTGAGATTATGGTATATGTGTGTGTGTGTGCCTGTGTGTGCAAGATTACAGTATATATTTGTGTCTGTTTGTGTCTGTGTGTGAGAGATTATGGTATGTGGGTGTGCCTGTATGTATGAGATTACAGAACTTGTGTGTTAGATTACGGAACGTGTACATCACTATGTGTGAGAAGGGGAGAGAATGAGTGCATAAATAGGTCAGGTAAGCAAGTCAATAATTCCATTTAAATAAAATTGATTTTTATATAAGCAATTAAAGAAATATCAAATCACATAAAATCATTAAGAGTTAAGAATATTAATCAAGTCAGGCAAGAAAAAAAAACCTTGTTAAGATTTAATCCATCTTAATGCAACCTGAAAAAGTTAAGAAATCAATAACTGGGTTTGTAAGTTACATTTATAACAGATGTTCAAGTATCACATTTTCAAAGTAGTTTTCATTTAGTGCCACATACTTATTCAGCTGGTTGGGTTTCCTTTCATTCTTAAAAGGGTTGGGACTTTCCTTGATCTTTGGTGGATTGAGAAAGATGGCAATATTAAGCAGCATTGATCAGTGTTTTGTGTATTTATGGGCATCAGCCTACAATATCTCTGGTATTCCACTCATACATATAGTCCAACTAATACTTGCTACAATGCAATACTTTACAGTTTTATAGTTTCTTTTTTTCTTTGAATTTACCTGATACAGTTTTGCTGGCAGGCTCCATTAAAGAACCGAAAATTAATGTGTCATTTGAAGAGAGGGTGGAATTTCTAAATATAAGAAGAATATAATGAAGAAATAAACAAAGGACTTGAAAAAAACATGTACTATTCTTACACAATCTGCTTAGTTTTAGTTTTAAGCATAATTTCATTTTACAAATTTGCATCAATGTCAAAATTTTAAGTTCTAGACTAAACCCTGTCTAGGTATCTTAGACCAGACCTGGCTAGGTTTCGTAGAATAAATCTTGGATAGGTATCATAGACTAGACCCTGGTTAGGTATGCTCAACCCTGGCTAGGTATCATAGACTAGACCCTGGTTAGGTATGCTCAACCCTGGCTAGGTATCATAGACTAGACCCTGGTTAGGTATGCTCATCCCTGGCTAGATATCATAGACTAGACCCTGGTTAGGTATGCTCAACCCTGGCTAGGTATCACAGACTAGACCCTGGTTAGGTATGCTCATCCCTGGCTAGGTATCATAGACTAGACCCTGGTTAGGTATGCTCATCCCTGGCTAGGTATCATAGACTAGACCCTGGTTAGGTATGCTCAACCCTGGCTAGGTATCATAGACTAGACCCTGGTTAGATATGCTCAACCCTGGCTAGGTATCATAGACTAGACCCTGGTTAGGTATGCTCAACCCTGGCTAGGTGTAACAGACTAGACTCTGGTTAAGTATGCTCATCCCTGGCTAGGTATCCTATACTAAACCCTGGCTAAGTGTCATAGAATAAGTCCTGGCTAGATATCCTAGACTAATCCCTGACTATGTGTCCTAGACTAAATCCTAGATAGGTGTCCAAGACTAAACCGTAGCTATGTGTCCTAAACTAAAACCTGGCTAGGTATCATAAACCTTGGTAAGGTATCCTAAATTAGACCCTGGCTAGGTATCCTAAACTCTGGCTATGTGTCCTAGACTAGACCCTGGCTAAGTATCCTAAACTGCGGCTATGTGTCCTAGACTAGACCCTGGCTAAGTATCCTAGAACGAATCATGCCTAGGTGTCCTAGACTAGACCCTGACCGGACGTCCTAGACTAGACCCTGACCGGGTGTCCTAGACTAGACCCTGATTGGGTGTCCTAGACAAGGCCCTGACTGGGTGTCCTAGACTAGACCCTGACTGGGTGTCCTAGACTAGACCCTGACTGGGTGTCCTAGACTAGACCCTGACTGGGTGTCCTAGACAAGACCCTGGCTAGATGTCCTGGACTAAGCCATGGCTGACCAGCATGAAAAATGACTTGGGTATGGGACTGGATCACCAAGACAGTAAGCATCACTCAGGACTTGAAAATAGTGTTAATGCATGGCAGGTTCAGGACCAGTCATCCTCTGAGGAAGCCCTGGCCAACATGCATACCAATAGGTCCCAGTTGCTAAGCTGTAATGAGGAACATCAAAGCCAATACAAAAGCACAGTCACATTTACGAGATTTAATAAATTAATAATGAAGTTAATTTTAAACAATACAGTTTCTTTTCTTTACCATTCTGAATAAAATGTCCAGCAGCCATAAATAGTCTTTGTTTTCACTGTCACAGGGCTCAAGATAAATCCAACTGAAGTCAACTTTTAAGTTTGTTGTATCATGGTATAGGCAGATGGATCTGTCAGCTAAATCAAACCTTTAAACGGCTGATCACAACATTTTTCCTGTATCCCAATCATATTTGACCCCATTATTTTAAAAATGCATGAACACTGTGTTTGTCATACTTTGCATCTTTGTTTGGCTTATTCTTTTATTGAAGGAATGATTGGGAAAACTGCAGGACCCAGACCATTGCTATATTCAAGTCCTGCAGATTCATTGTCCTGGTTAGCAAACAGTGTTGATGTTCTGTTGAATATAACTAAGTTTTTAAAAATGACATAAATTTCTCAGTGTTTTTCCAATATGTTTTAACAACCTTACTAAGATCTGATATTCTGATCTATGGTATTCAAACACCCTGCTTTTTGTTTGTATCCCCCCTAACAATTTTAAATTCAAAAGCATCAAAAATATAAAAATGCACAAAACATGATCATTTAATACATCAGTTTATAATTTCACAACTGACTGTTGCCAGGGGTCCCTTACACAGGGGTCACGCTACCAGGCGAAGTGGGCAACAAAGTCGCCTAAAATATGTAAACTTCGCCTTCTTCTGTTAGAAAAGTGAAAACGACTTCGCCGTGATTTTTTTTCAAGATACTTTGACCGACCACATATTTTGAGATGCCCCTTGTTTCGAAATTTAAACATCAATATGCAAATAATAATTTGCTTTTAAAAAAATATGATTGGTGAAGACCGTTTTCTAATTTATTTCTTTTTGTTATAAATGGCGATTTTAACGGCCGTATCTGCATATTTTCTGTATAAAATCAGTTTGAAACCGTAAATGAACTTGTAATGGCGGACGTCGCTACGTATATGATATACCACTTCATTAAACTGTCCGTATTCGTAAATAATTGGACAAATAGATTCAGGAAAATATATAATATAATGAAAACAAAGTTTAAACATTATGTAATAGGAGATTTAGCCTAAATATTTAATAATGTAGGTCACAAACATACAAAAATCTCTGTTGTGAAATTCAAAACAATTCTGCAAGGTCAAGGTTGTTTTCTGACATACCATAATTAATTTTCGTGAAAATACGAAAAATATATATAGTAGTGAAGCAAATACTATTTAACCAATGCATATCGTTATTACCAGTAGGTAGACAAATAATGCAACCATAAATATGCAGTCCTATTAATGAATTTTTATAACGAAGCAAGAAAGTGAGTAGTTACATTAAGAAAAGCCCTCTTTCTAAAAACAGATGCACTCGCATGGTGCAATACGTGTTCTTGGATGTTTCAGTTGGGAGAAAAAAGGGTCCAGTTTAGTTATATATCAACTTTAATGCTTCAGTGTGTTGTCTATGAATAGTCACAGTAATTTTTTATCGGGAACAATGAAATCAGAACGATGAGTATAGTTTGAAGTCACTTGTGCATTTATTCCTATGTATATGTATTAGGGGTTGTTTCAAAGAATGCTAGAAATCTTTTTGATTGCAATTTTACACAAAACTTGTAGAAAATAAAATAATTAAGTAGTAGTTTATTAAGCATTTTTACCAACATGTAATTATAAGAGTCTAATCTTGTTACTGCTGTCAGTTGAAACTAATTACAATGTATAGCTTCTGATGTGCTTTTTAAGTCGTACGGCCAAAACACTGCATTTACCTCAATCCAAACACACACATACTACAAGTATGAATAGAATGGGTATGAATAATTTGTATACACATACAAAATGTATTGATAATAAACATATAACACATATTTTTCAACTTGAAAATAAGGCATTGCTTAAAACTGTTAAAAGCATACTGATAAACAGAGCACATAATTAAGATAATGCACATACATATATATATATATATATATATATATATATATCGCATTTCTTGTTTTGGTCTCACTTCTCCCTGTTTAGCTCCCACTTCTCCCTGTTCTGACCAAAAGGAGAAGTCACTTCTCCCTAAAATTTAAGTCTAGCTTGATCCCTGCTTACACTGTCAATTTATTGTCTTTTCAAGCCAAACCGAATCTCTTGACGTAAATGAGCACTGTCCTTTTCTGGTTTCTACAAAAGTCCATTTTAGTAACAACCATGTCATTTGCATCTAATATCTGCAATGTCAAGTTGTAATATTTCTTTAAAAGACTGAACAAATAAAAAGAACTCTTGTATACTTGTGTTCAATGAGATTTAACTCCCAAATGGACAGAATTACTGAGTGAACTACAATCACATCTGTTGCTTGAAAACATAGACTTGCTTATGTAATTACAGTAACCATGTTACTAAAAAAAATCAAATTTGATTCAAAATGCCAGCAAATTGAGTCTTTTGGGGACCCTCTAAAGACAATCAGGTTTTAGAACCAACAATTTGTTTTCATAGTGAAAACCACATGTTAATATGACCATCATTCAAGTGGTGTAGCTATAACAAGATTTCCAATATGGCTGCTTAGTGGCCATATGGAAAATGTCAGAGTGGTGTACCATTTTCATTTTGGATCAGCTAGATGTTGTCATGTACAAAACATTTCATGATAATCCTCATATTACTGGACATTTAAAAGGAGCAGTGATAATTAACTTGCACTATGAACAGACGGACCCAAGACCATGCAAAAAGTTCTTCTGGTCAATGACTACTTGACTGGTAGAGCTAATAAAGACAGCACATCTCGTGTTGAGGATATCTGTATTGTTCTGATGACACTGTTGTTTCAAATAGACACCCTGCACCATTTTGGCAAAGACATTTGGTGTGTTATAGGCATGACCAACTCTGCAAAACATCAATTATCAATTTTCATCCAATCAAAATATTTTAAAAATTTTTGCTTTGAAAATCACTGCTTCTAAATGTTTAGGAATCTGTTCAGAATTTATTATGTCCATTTTAGTAACTTTCAGAGCTTGTAGAAAATTGCCTATACTGCTGATAATGATAGAGTTGCAAAAACCACACAAAGCAATGATTGTGTAATTGATTGACAGCAATGAATGTGTAAATTGATTGACAAAAACATATATATACTCTCCAACAGAGATGACACATTCTACTCCAGTAAAGTAGTATTAAAACAGTTAACCATTTAAACTTTTGATCATTATTGAATGACATATCAACATGAAGAACCAACAGCATAAGCAGGCACACACAAGCTACCATACTTGCACACAGCCTTAATGGTATATTTACTATAATGACTGAGGACTTCCATGTAGGAAATTACTCATTTTAACATCTATTAACAAATGATTACTCCTTTTATAACACAATGCTAATTAACCTCTCCTTTTATAACACAATGCTAATTAACCTATCACCACATGTCACACCAACCCTTTCATGTCCCAGTAAAGCACTGACAGATACAATGAACTGTAAAGACATGAGCATCATGTGATTTATGGGCACACTAGAAGTCTGACAAACTCTAAGGCCTCATAAACTTTTAAGTATTTACTAAAAAATGAACTCTTATCCACATTGGTAAGTGTCCACATAAAATACTTTGAGTTTTTATAATATGTTGTGCTAATGAGTGGGGTGTGGTAAGGGAAGAAAACATTGTACATATTTATAGTGTTATGTATATCTATATCAGGGGTCAAGCTAGACTTAAATTTTAGGGAGAAGTGACTTCTCCTTTTGGTCAGAACAGGGAGAAGTGGAAGCTAAACAGGGAGAAGTGAGACCAAAGCAAGAAACACGATATATATATATATAGATAGATAGATAGATAGATAGCTGCATTATCTTATTTTAATTATGTGCTATATTTCTCAGTATGCTTTTAACATTTTTAAGCAATGCCTTATTTTCAAGTTGAAAAATATGTGTTATATGTTTATTATCAACACATTCTGTGTGTGTATAAAAATTATTATATTCATAACCCATTCTATTCATACTTGTAGTATATGTGTGTTTGGATTGAGGTAAATGCAGTGTGTTTTGGCCATATGACTTAAAAAGCACATCAGAAGCTAAACACTGTAATTAATTTTAACTGATAGCAGTAACAAGATTAGAGTCTTGTAATTGCACGTTGGTAAAAGTGCTTAATAAACTACCACTTAATTGTTTTATTTTCTACAAGTTTTGTGTAAAATTGCAGTCAAAAAGATTTCTAGCATTCTTTGAAACAACCCCTAATATATGTATATAGGAATAAATGCACAAGTGACTTCAAACCATACTCTTCGTCCTGATCTCATTGTTCCCAATAAAACATTACTGTAACTATTCATAGACAACACACTGAAGCACTAAAGTCGATATATAACTAAACTGGACCCTTTTTCCCCCAACCGAAACGTCCAAGAACACGTATTGCACAGTGCATCTATTTATAGAAAGAGGGCTTTTCTTAATGTAACTACTCACTTTCTTGCTTCATTACAAAAATTCATTAATAGGACTGCATACGTCCAAAAATCAGAGGGCGAAGTCGTTTTCGCTTTCCTAACAGAAGAAGGCGAAGTTTATATTTCTCAGGCGACTTTTTCGCCCACTTCTTCCTGGTAGCGTGACCCCTGCTATATTATGTGTTAATTTTTATGATAATAGATTGTAAGGAGCATTTAGTAAATAACATATCAAATTCCTAATTGTGTTCATGATTGTAGGTTTTTACTTTAAGATATGGTCATTTTATTTGGTAAACATGTTTTTATGGCCTTTTGACCTTCCAAGGTATACAAGAAATCTTGTAATTTGATGGGATTTGAGTTTAGGTCATACATTTCCCCAAAAGAAATTCTGATTGGTCACCTCCTGAAGTACCTGACCTTGTTGACAAGTTGGAATGATCTGCTCTGGAAATTGTGTCTTGTTATTTTATACAAGGTAGTGAGTAAACATCATAGTAGAATCAGCTTTAGTTGTGTTGAGTTCTAATTTGAGAGGATCTATTTGAATTATTCACTGGAATTACAAAGTGCTCAAAACTTTAGGACTAAATAATTATTTTGGAATATTATGGTCAATTCATTTAAAGAAATTTTGGATTATATCACTGTGATACATCAATACTGTTCACACATGAAATTATTCCTACTGGCACATCAGCACATTAAAAATTGGACTTCATTCGGAACACCACTGGAACTCACTCAGAATACTCCAGACCATACTTTTGCACTTGTGATAGAACTTTTAGGACTATTTGGGATTTAATTCACAACACCATAAAATTATTTGTTGAATTTTACACAATGTTTTGGTTTTCACTTTTCTCTGTTACTTAAAGACCATATAATCATAACAACAGAAACGTATGATTGTGTTCATTTGGGAACAGTATACAAATGGAATATTTGGAAATCACTATAGTGAGGGTCATGTATGCACATTTAGTCATTTTAAATTAAATATAAATTGTTCTTTAACAATTTTTAACACTAATTTTCTTTAACCAAAGTCTGTTCAATCCTGATTATTCAATGCTCTGCACCTTAACTGTCATCAAGAAACTGCAAAATGAAAATTATCAATCTCTATGGTCTTTTACAGTGGTGACCATGTACTAAACTTGGGTCATGAAAAGAGTGAAATCATCACAATACAGGTTAGTATGAATTTGTTATCAATATATGTAGCTTTCATTGTGACATCACAACGTGCAACATTCAGTCCGGATTGTACTGGATCACACCTTAAAATTCATTTTGTCAAAAAATGTCTACATACTTTAACATTGATTTTGCCATATGCACTTCTCTGGGCATGTAAATAATGACCTTCCAAAGGAATGTGGATGTTTCAGAATCCAAATGAAGTGAATACTTGCCACTTAATGGTATGTAGAATCAAATTATCAAAAAATGACGCCCAGTACTGAAATAGTGCTGAATGCCTACATGACCTGTGACTTAAGCTATTAGAATGTACAACTTCAAAAAGGGAGGTGTCCCATTTGGAAATGCATGCATACAGTATCACCTCTATCCGCTTGGACTTGAGTCTCGGGCTCGGCTAATGTGGGTATACGAGAAAGTTTGCCAGTAGCTTCCCATGGGCCGGTTGTTCTTATCGGGGTCATCCCGGGTTCGTCCTCCACCAGTATACTGGCAGCCATGTATACTGTAGCGTATCGTGCGCTGAAAAATAGCACTGAACTCCGAACAAAAACTGTAAAGATATATATTTCACAACCACTGCCCAGGGACAAGTCCTATAATGATGGGAGATAGTAGGGATATAGTCTTTGATAAAGAACAACCAAAACATTCCTATACTGTAGCGCTCGAATGAAAATGACGGCCAGTACTGCACCCACCCTAGTCCTACAAGACCTCGACGCTGATATTTATGTTTTGGACGCCCAAAACATAAATATCAGCATCGAGGTCTTACATGTAGGACTACACCTTAGATCGATAACAGAGGAAACTCGGATGATTTACTAGGCGTTTTACCAGATCTGATAATAACTGCTGCAATTTCGCAAAAACAAACTCCCAAAAAAACCCACCTTTCTGAAAAACAACTGTTCGTAATATAAAACGTCTGAGCATTACCTTCTACGAGTCTAATAAATTAGTGTAATCTAGTCATATCCCGCCGCCGAGATCGTTGACATGAGATCGAGAACTTCATTATTGAAGCTGATGACTGTGTGCCTAACTGCGATACGGGAAGCAGTCAATCGGGCTTCTTGCAACAAGTTTCATTATTCAAAAAGCGTATAATTTGAGTTCTTCTTAAAATGATTTTATTACGACTATATACACAGGGGTAAGTCCGACCGTCTTGTGGCTTATTCCGACATCTAACATGTGTAATTCCGACCACCATATATGGACCATACATATACAAGTTTCATCTGTAAAATACAAAGATTTTTTTTATCTAGACAGATTTAAAAGCTTTTAATTGTAGCAACAGGGAGGGTGAACAGACTCTAATTGGAGTACCCTGGAATTCCAAAAATAAGGCTTCCTGCGGAAAACTACAAAATATATAAAATTACGCTAATAAACTCCAACCAACCCCTCTAGCGCTTCGATAATTTTCCTGATTTTACTAGCAAATCTTTGTTGCTGACGTTTGGAATTTATTTATGAATTTTTTTTGTGTGCAATTTTCGTAGCTTATCATTTACTCGTCGGGTACTCATCAAGAGAATTAATCACCCTCCCTGCTGCTGTGTTTTTAAGTCAAAAATTTTGTCGAGACCTATACGATATCTCGAACGAGGATCATGTGAATTTATCGTGATAAATCCGTGTGGGGTAGCTTGCGCTTTTGAGAAGAAATTTCTGAATTTAATCGTATCCCTATCCCCTGAACACCAAGTCTGATGAATGTTTCGCAGAGTATGTGTATCGACTCCATTAAAAACAACTAAAAGATTACAATTGTCTCTGATCACTTTATATATTTGTGTATATCGCTGAGTAACATATATAATATCAGTATTTTGTGTCTGCCTCGGGAAAATATCCGAGCTGGATTTGATTGTTTGTCCAGCATCACATCATCATATACTACAAGATTATTGATAACGTCCATCGAGATCATCCACAGATGGAGCTTCATCAATATCGGTGATAAAGTCAACAATATCACTATCATCATCTTCATCCAACGACTTCGCTTCTTCATTATAAATCTTTAAGCACATCGTAGCATCGCTGATCATCTACGGATGGTGCCACCAAATACAACTTACCCCACTTTAGCCATCTCATTATCAGATTAAGCAATAATTGCGTCTTACCAGACCCAGATGGACCTATGATAATTGCTCTGATAGAATTTGGTAACGCTGCATGATGCTTGATTGGCTCTTGCTTTCGTGTCGCTGAGAAATCAATGACATCCATGTTGTTCAAATATAATAAATAATATGAATTTATATTGTGTTCGATGCAGAGCATCTACCCCCACCAGTGGATTAACAACAATAACAATTAAAAATAAAAAAAAAACTTGCACTTACAGGCAAGTGTGTGAAATGTGGTACAAGCAAATATAAATTTATTTCGTCTCGTACGAACACAGGTGGTGATATCGCTGCTTCACTAGGAAAATTACCGGGGACTCCATGGGCTAAATACCCAGGTGAAAAACATCATCCTGGATATAATTATTGTGGTCCTGGAACCCGACTTGATATTCGGTTTGACGAACGAGACCAACCAAGACCAGGAGAGCATCCAATAAATCCGATTGATCAAGCGTGCAATATTCATGATGTTGCATATAAAAATAAAGATTTACAACAATGACATATTGCAGATGTGAAGTTGATTTTCACTCGTTAGATTCTATAAAAAATAAATCTCTCAGAAAAAAACTTGCTAGCTTCCTAGCAAAATCAGCAATGAAAGGTAAACTAATGCTATGGGCTGGTAATTAATCATAGATAACTGTTATAATGGAATCGATTTATTATAGCCCAAGAGGATATTGAAGGGGCAAAGCGGCGATTGGTAAACTTGCTGATGCAGCAAATGTCTCAGATTCTGTTGCTGCAAATTGGTTAGCACGACAGGCAATATGGAAAATTTATCTGCCACCACCTAAACAAATTCTGTATGCACATTTTGATGTCAGCGTTCCCAATGAAGTTCATCAAGCAGATATTTTGTTTTTACCTCATGATACTATTAAAACTGGTAGACGTCAATCACACACATACAAATATGCGTTAACTGTCGTTGACGTTGCAAGTAGATATAAAGAAGCAAAAAAAAAAAAAAAAAAAAAACAAAAAAAAAACAGCAGCTGAAGTTGCATCTGCTTTTGAACGAATTTATAAACGCGGTGGTCTACGATGGCCACAGTTACTACAGGTTGATCCTGGCAAAGAATTTCTTGGTGCAGTATCATCTCTGATGAAAAAACATAAAGTCATAGTCAGACGAGGACATACCGCAATTCATCGCGATCAGGCAATTGTTGAACGATTTAATCGAACACTTGCTGAGAGATTATTTGGATATCAATATGCAAAGGAAATATCCACTGACCTTAAGTCCGTGGACAAAAGATCTCGTGAATGGGTTACAAGACTACCAAGTGTGATAGCTGCGTTAAATAATGAAATTGCAACTTCCATGAAACCCATCAGCGCGATCACAAAAAAAGCCAACAAAACATACCAATACAACGACGCGACTCTTCCTCAAAACAACCAGTATTAGGTAATGTGACTGAAAGATATTTATATGAGCCTGTGAACTTGAAGGTGATAATAAAAGAGCAACTGATCCTATTTTGGAGTGTAACCACACATAAAATTTCCAGCGTGGTAAGATCCACGGGTATACCTGCAATCTACAGACTGGATTCAACTGCTCCTCAGCGTGGATTTGTACGAGAACAGTTACAAGTAATTCCTGAAGATACACAATTACCACCACCTTCACTTCTGTAAAAGCAGAACACTAGAACCAGTACGTCGATTACACTCAAGACAGGTCAATATCACATTTTCACGTGTGTGACCGAGATTACTATTAATTCTATCCACGCTGAATTCTTTTGGATTATTATTCGAATATTGCCACATCATTACCGTATTACAGCTTGTACAATGATTATTCTGTTTTTGTTTAAGTGTCATGATAAAATCAACATTGAGATCAATATCGCGTTTATTTTTTTGTTGTCAGATTGATGATAACCAACTAATTTTTTCTTGACAACATCTTTAATGTTTATATCAGTTATTTCCTCATTCATTTCTTCATCCATAACAACTCGTTTTAGCTGATTCATTTCTCTGACTCTCGAAACCGCCAAATAATCTAAATTTGACCAATTGATCCTATCATCGACGATATGAATTTTAGTATCAGAAATAGTTAATCCCTGAGAAGAATGTATCGTTATAGCGTAACCCAACTTCCATGGTGATTTATCCATATTCAACGCGTTTTCAACGACATTCACATCAACAACAACAACATCATTAAGAACGAGTTTCTGTTTTTCATTGGTTCCTGGAATATCGACTTTTATATTCTGTTTTCGAGTATCTGTTGGACGATAACATAATGGAACTTTCAAATCCGGAATTTTTTCCTTGTGTAACTGAAATAATTTCTCCTGAAGTTCATCACGATCTATCTTTAGACTTGCAACTATTAAATCAGTAGGTTTCCATGAATTCCAAAAATCCTCCATCGGTGTTTCAGGAATTATCTCACGCATTATCTTACAATGAACTCTATCTGGTTGGTAGCCGGATTAATTTCTTAAACTCTTTCAACACTTCACCGATTGCTATGTAATCGTCATTGATCTCCTCATAATAATCTACGAATTTTTTCAGCCATTCGTGTGGAGATAATTCAGTAAAAGGTTGCGGTTGACCATGATCACCACACATGATAATAGCAGTATTTCTCGTTCACAACCGTCCCAAGAATATTTCTCATACCTCCAAGGATACCGTACAGATCTCATCCCAAATAATAATATTAGGAGTATGTCTCTCACCCATTCGCTCAGGAGTCCACGTATCTCCCTTCCATCGAAAGAAACTGTGATAAGTACACGAATTAACTCCACGCTCGTTCATTTTACGAGCTAATCTATGTGTGTGTGTGTGTGTGTGTGTGAGTACGATCATATTGATGGAGTTTGAATAACTCTTACGAAATAATTCAGTCACACGTGTTGTTTTACCTGATCCACTACATCCGTTAAGATAAACAGTGTTATGACGAGTTACGGGATCAAATACAGATGGAACCGATGATAATTCTGATAAACCATTATTTTAATAAAATATCGCTTCTGGTTTATAATCAGCCGAAGCAGAGTAATCAAGAATTTGTTGTTGTTTTATCTGCCAGCCACCCCAATCAGCACGATCACCTGTACCAAATTGTTTCAGTGATTCCAAATATTTTCTGCTGATATAAATTGAATCTTTTGTAACCCTGACTGCGGTATCAGCAAATCGATTAATCATCGATAATAAATTTATCGAAGCATAAGCAAGCATCGAAGATCTTAAATGAGTAAACTGCGGTGATTCACCTTCGATGTAACTTACAATCGTATCTAATTTAGTTCCATCAGACAAATAAGCATTTTCTCGATTCACAAATATATTTTTCGATGTTGTATCGGCAATAATAAAATCCAATTCAGCATCATCGATGATTAATCTACAACAATGTCGTTTGTGATCATATGATCCTCCATGATTAAATTTACTGATTATTTAATGTACACACCTCACTACGTCGAACACCGTGGTGGGTGTATTTTTCATTCACCCCGGGGTTTGATTTGGGGTGGGGGTGGGTGGGGTGTACATGAAATTGAAACTGGGACCTCCAAAATAAACAGTAGCTTGATTGAGCTCTAAATCTCAATGAAGGGTACCCCACACAAGGACATTCAGAAAGAATGTCGCCAGAACAAAAATCTTAAGGGTGCCCCCATACAAGCCATAAGAAAGACATCAGTGCAAATGAAGGGACCCCGTGGAATGATAACCGCTCATCATTGCTACTGTTTATTTTTGTTTAGAAATATTTTTATTTTATTTACTATTTTATTTATTTTTATTCAGATTTATTATTATTAATTTATGTTTATTTTTATTCTGATTCAGATTCATTTTATTTTATTCTGACTCTGATTCAGATTCCGATTCAGAAAATATTTGTATTTTAAACAAATATTTATTATGTAATGGATTCCGAAAATATTCATGCATTTATTTCTGAAATTAAAAAATTAAATGACGAGGATATAGAATTATTAGAACAATTGGACCTTGATAAAATCATAAATGATTTTGAAGCGCTACAGGAACGGAAATATGATGGAAGATATACACTAGCAGCTGAATATAGATTCATTAAGTTATTTCAACAGGCCGTGAAACAGTCTCTACTATATGTCGATGATGAGGATATTCAAAAATTTGTTTGACTTGCAAACGCGATCAAAAAGGTTAGGTCACAGTTATCACGCGAATACGAAACGAAAACGATTATGAGTTCACGTGTGCAACAGATAAAAAAAAATTATGTCTGATCGTGATCGTGATTTTAAAGTCACTGACGAAGAAACTGACGAAAGTCAAGAAGGATTATAAAAGCGACTAAGGTTCAGATTATACTTTCTATTTTCATTCTGATAAGAATCAGATTATAGTATTTATGTTTATTCTGATTTTATGTTTTATTGTTTAGTAAAAAAAATAAAATTTCATTATAATATTTACTCAGTTTAGGTTTTATTCTGATAATAATATTTATTCTGATTCAGATTCTGATAATAATACTTATTCTGACACATTATATTTATTTTTTATTTTTATTTTTTATTCTGATTCTGATTCAAATTCTGGTTATAATATTTATTCTGATTCAGATTCAGATTCTGATTATAATATTTATTCTGATTTAAATTCAGATTCAGATTTTTTTTAATATTTTTTTTTTCTCCATTAATTCAGATTTTTTTATCACATCGATGACGTCATCGATAATCATTTTATGAATTTTTTTTAGACAATAATAACACACCATCAATTGTCGTGCGAGGGTTAGTTTTTTAATCTCTGCAATTATTCCCGATGATTTCGTCATTGATTATATTTATTCGTGTAATTTAATTCGTTGACGATCTACGATCTCACTACAAACTTATTGCCAGAACTTCCTGCGGTAGGTCAAGAAAGTGTCCGGCCTGGTCAGTAAGTCTAAAATGTATCCGTGACAACAGTGGATTATGACATCGCAGATAAACTGGATTAACTGGCACTGACACAATTAAAATCCAAGGAGTTACTTCGGGGGTAAATGAATATAAAATATATCCTTGTTGTGCTTGGGTGGATTTTTCAGTATCTACGAGATAACTTCCATCGATGGCATCACACACCAAATTAGCTGTGATCGTCGATGTGATCGCGACAACACCTGGTGATACATGCCGACCTCCACCGTGTGGATCATTGTCATGTCTGAGAATAATCGCTGGAGGGGTTATTTTTCTCCATGCGTCTACGATCTTCGGAAAGTATTCATCGATGATTTCTTTGACAGTTTTTTCAGTTCATCGGTGTTAAATTCTGGAAGTTTAAATGTTTTCAGATCTGCCTCTGACAAATGCTTCTGACAACTGAGTTGTTGCGGTTGAATATCTGATCAGGAATACTTGTTTAGCTGATAAACCATCGATTTTATCATCGTCGCCTTCAATCACCGATTGTATAATTTTCTGATAATAATTCTCGAAATCCGATGTTAATTTATTTAGGTGTTCTATTTGCTTGATAATTTCGCCCTTCAGATAATTGCTAACGAGTGAATGACTGGCGTAGTTTGTCGCTCATCTGTTTGTGCTCAGTATTAATGATTTTGAAATGGTTTTTGAGATCATTTAACCGAAACGAATATCCTCCATGATTCCATACCATGGTACGGGATCTTTCTCCCTTGATTTGAAATCCTAATTTCAGTTTTGGTATTGATGTCCATATTTCGTAATCTGGAGTTTTATCCAAGTACACTTTATTGTCTGTGGTGAAATCAACTCGTTTAGGTTCTGGTGGACCTTCATATGTCGGTGGAACTTCTGGCCATCCTAATACAGTTCTGATCGATGATTGATATATATCTACGGCGTAATCAGGTGTTGATATTTCGATCGCAGCTGATAACGTTGGCTCATAAACCGTAATAGCGATTTTAGATTCTTTTCCTGTGATAGATTTAATTCTGCGTTGGAATTCATCATTGAGCTGTTCGATTTGATAACTACCAGTAGGAATACCTACAACTTGCCAATATGGAGTTCCATCAGAATTATTTTTATAAGAGAAAACGAATGAGTTATTTGATAATCCACCAAATGATTTTGATCTTATATTGGGCCGACTGTGATATACTCGCAATTGTGCTAATGCGAATTCGCTCGCTGGAATCACCGTTGGAAAAAAAATATCGAATTCAGGATTAGCTGGACTCGTTGATATCATCGTAGTTGTCGGTGGTTTTGTATTAGCGACGATTTGTTGGAGGAGTTCTTGTGGAGTAGTCATTATTATTATTTACTTGATTTTA